>OX328013.1:40496439-40626687 GCA_946811545.1 Netelia fuscicornis | reverse complement strand
AGGGGGGGAGAGAGAGAGGGAGAAAGAGAGTAAGCACGCGCCGGTGTAACGAGCATACGCGAGAGTTTTCGATTATATCGTGCCGCAAACAGGATGCGACGATATCTCTCTCGCCGATCGTGATAAAAAAAAAAAGGTAAAAAGAAAAATGAAAAAAAAAAAAGAAAAACGGAGACAGATGAAAAAAAATACTCGCGCTCGTACGATAACGGTTACGGAACGCTGATAACGGCGGTGGATGCTTCGCGGGAGCTTTCCCGTTGTAACGCGTATACAAATATACGTACGAATGATTATTATCACAAAATTGAAGAAAAAGTTCAAAACCACAAAAAAAATTGTTTTTTTTTTTTTAAATACAATTTTACTTATCGGTGAAACATTCAATGATTTCATGAAAATCAATGTTTGTCGATTGTGTAAACATTTTGTCACACAATTTGTCGATACAAATCGAAAGAACGTCGAAAGAGAGAGAGAGAGAGAGAAAGAGAGAGAGTGAGAGAGAGAGAGAGAGAGAGAGAGAGAGAGAGAGAGAGAGAGAGAGAAAGAGAGAGAGAGAGTCAGAGAGAGGGGGGGAGAGATAGAAGTAGAAATTGCAGGCTGACTGGCGCAGTGTGTGTGTGAAATTGTCATTCACTCTTTCGCGGTTTACTTTTTTTCGTGCCTGAATGTCATTGATGATCGTTGATGGAGGAGGCAGGGTCTGGGTTGGTTCAAAAGCCAGAAGTTTGAGCGAACTCTCGAGCGAACAATTCGTTCAAACGTAACGTACAATCGAAACCGCGAACGCGATACGTCCGGATGAGAGAACGACCGAGAGAACAAGAGAGAGAGAGAGTGGGAGGTGGAGAGCAAAAGGGGGAGAGAGAGACAGAGCAAGAAAGAGAGAGAGAGGGCAAGAGAGAAAGCAAGAGCGAGGGAGAGAGAGGGAGTGAGCAAGAGAGAGAGAGAGAGAGACAGAGAGCAAGAGGGAGAGAGAGAGAGAGTATAGAGTTCTACGATAAGTTTGAAACGGTATTCGAAGCGCGTAGATTTTGCTATTCCTGTCACGTCGGTTTTAGCCTCTGCGAGTTTGTTTGCGTGCATATATGTGTAACACAGAAGGAGAGAATGGGAGAGAGAGAATAATAATACCAAGTGCACCGTGGGTGGTCCCACACGGCGGCTCTTCGATTCTCCATCTTCTTTTTCATTCTCCCCATTGTCATTTGTACTCCTCTTATTTTTTGATTCGTAATTCTCGATACGAACTCAGGCGTAAATAATTTTCGTGCATTAAAAGAAATTTCGAATCCAATATTGTATTTTTGTCACGTCCAAAGTATGTGGGAAATTTGGTCATAAAATTTTCCATTTTTTTTATTGTACTTCGTTGAAAAATTCAAATTTTCCAAAAATTGAATTTATCAATTTATTATTTCACTGTATTATTAATCATGGTTGTTATTGATAATTGAATCTTAATGACGATAATTATTTAACGATGTGAAAAATTTTCCAAAATTTTTTCGTGGGTAAAAAAAATTGGATAAAAATTGTACGATTTTTTGATCGAACGTTTTAGGAACGTGGTAGAAGAAGAGCGAGTGGGCGAAGATATCGGTCGAATGTGCATTTAGACAAATGAAGAGGAAGATAGATGGGAGAAGTGAAGAGAAGAGAAGAGAAGGGGAGAGAGAGAGAGAGAAAGGCAAATGAAAACGATGACGATGACGATGACGACTCGTGATACCGGTTCGATCCCAATAGAGACAATGCCTTAACGAGATAATCGCTTCGAGAGGACAATCGGGACACGACCGGTGCCACCGAACGTGTACCATGTTACATTTCTATAAAATAACATCGAAACCATGCCCACACGTTTCGTACAAGATCCGGATGAAGGTTTTTTTCGTTCTGTCTTTTTCTTCTTCTTTTTCTTAACTACTTTTCATCGTGCCCTCTTTGCATACGAATGACGATATCAACGTTATGAGATACACGCGCGAACGTCGAAAATCGTGTTTTATTTCTTACGAGTTAGAATATACAGAAACACACTTTTTATTCAAGATGTTTTTTTTTTGTTATGGAATTATATATCATATACGATATATCAAATATTCTATATGATATATCAAATATTATATATCATATAATATACTATATATTTATAATATTATTATTTATATATTATAAAAGACAGAAAAAAATTCATTGATGCGGGCGGGAATCGAACCCGGGACCTTCTGCGTGTGAGCCGCGAACGCTACCCCTATGCCACGACCTCTAATTATATATTATATATCATATATTATATATTATATGCTATATATTATATATCATATATTATATATCATATATTATATATCATATATTATATATCATATATTATATATCATATATTATCTATCATATATCATATATTAGATATCATATATTATATATTATATATCATATATTATATATTATATATTATATACTATATATCATATATTATATACAATATTATATATACTTATTTAAAAATCATAAAATTCTCCACGAGATAAAAAAATTTTGAAAAAATTTCTGGATACTTTCTCGTCGTAGGATATACCTAAATTGTCGATGCGACCCATATTATCGTATAAAATTCTCGTTGCCGAAAAGAAAAGAAAGAAAATATCGTCGTTTTTCTGTCTTATCGACCGGTAGCCGATGATACTTTTTAACAGGTTTATTATTTTCGTACATAGGTATGTTTCCATTTCTGGCGTATCAGTGCATCGTGCCGATCTATTTTAGGCACGTGGAATCAAATCGTTATTATTTATATTCTATAGACGTTATATATCGTATATATATCACGTCTCGTGCGTGGGACTTGAAAATGTGTCTCGGGGCAATGAGAAAAACGAGACGCGCCGTGCGTCGTCACTCTGGCGGCGAATGCCTCTATCTCTTGATATGCGTGTGTGTGTGTGTGTATGTGTGTATGTTTATGCGATAGAGAGAAACATGAGAATTCGCACAGTGAGAATTCGACCCGTGGCGTCGCACGGTGTGTCGGGTTTATAACTTCTGGAGAAGTTGCAGCGCGGCGTATCTGTGCCGGCTCCGTTCGAATATCGTGTGTTAGAAAAAGAGGCGCAAATGTCAGGCGTAAACAGAGGCTTATCCGCTTAGCCAAACAGCCGTCGCATGTGACTTCGCTTCGCGCTTGTCAAATCGTCAAACACTTTAATTATACTCCCCGCTTGTCTATATTTAGATCAGGCCTTCGCGACATTATATTATACGCGGGCTCATCTGCGTGTCTTCGTTATATACGGTTGCCGACGGGTCATTTATACCGCTTTGTATTCCCAATCGCGGGAATTTGTCGTCGACGATTTTTGCAAAATTTGTATTTTGTTTCTCTTTATCTATGTCTTTTGTACATTGTTGGCTTGTCTTTGGAAATTTTGGTCAATGATGATTGAAGGATATTCAATTGTTGAAAGGAATAATATCAATATTGATTATTATTATTAATCTCAGTATTTTAATAATTATTAATTATATAGCTTTGTATTCTCGATGAAAGGAATTTGTCGTTAGCGATTTTTGCAAAATTTACATTTTTTTTCATATTTCTCTCCCTTTATTTATGTCTCTTATAGGAAATTTTGGTCAATAATTGGGCGATATTCAATTGTTGAAAAGAATAATATTAATATTGATTATCATTATTAATTTCAATATTTTAATAATTATTTATTATTTTAATAATAATAATTATTATTATTATTTTCAATATTTTTATTATTATTATTATTATTATTATTATTATTATTATTATTATTATTATTATTATTATTATTATTATTATTTTCAATATTTTTATAATAATAATAATTATTATTATTTTCAATATTTTAATAATTATTATATCATTTTTATAATTACTAATTATATCGCTTTGTATTCTCGATGACGGGAATTTGCCGTCAACGATTTCTACAAAATTTGCAAGTTTTCATATTTGCCTCTCTTTGTCTATGTTTCGCACACGTCGTTGTCTTGTCTCTGGAAATTCTAGTCAATGATATTTGAATGATATTAAATTATTAAAACTTATATTAATATTAATTATCATTATTAATTTGAATATTTTAATAATTATTAAATCATTTTTATAATTACTAATTAATAATAATATTATATAATACAATATTATATCAATAATACTATATTATCGCTATTATCGATAATAACTTAAAAATCGGACCAACTACTTAAAGTCCGTCAATTTATCCAAAATTTATTTTATTAGTTTTGTTCTTTAAGAATAAAGAGTAACAAAGAAATACCTAACGATCAATTAATTACAATCCATTACAAAAACGTATTAAAAAATTCAATACCTACCCGAATATCGCGTCGCTTCGATCAAATATTTAATATCGAAACTACCAACGTGATAAAACAAAAAAAAACGTCCCAAGTTCCATTGGTAACGATCGACCGTCGCGCTTCCAAAACGTTATTTCCTTCGTACAGTTTCTTCTTACGAGACTTTGAAAACTTTCTTTTAGCGATGACTAGACGAGAACCCACGTAGTTTCGTTCGTATAGTTGATTTTTGCGTTTTTTTTTCTCTCTCTCCCTTTTTTTCTTTTCATATCTCTTTCTTTTCAATTACCATGCCGGTCAAATAATACATGCGCGATCGGTGGTAGAGTGAAAAAGGTCTTCTCGTAAATGAGTTTCGACACGGCGACGAACAAAGAGCCTCGAGGGCGTACCATTACTGCTGCCACGAAGCGGACGTTACCTACACTACTACCGCCATTACTTCTTATACCTCGATGGAGAGAAACCAAAGAGGAGCGAGAGAGAGAGAGAGAGAGAGAGAGCCAGATGAACGTGGCGGGAGGGAAGGGGGGTGTACGCGCATAAATTTTGACACTGCTTAGTCTTCTCGTCGCGCCGATTATACTCGAAACACACGCACACGTAGACGCATCCCTTTCCTGTTTCCTCTCATCGGCTCTTCGTGCTTATAACTCGCCGTTGCGTTTATAAATAGCTAACTGTATTTTTAGGAAAGCTTCCAAAGACACACGGTACCGTCGTGAACGTGAGCGAAAAGTCGTTGTAAGCACCGAGCTTAGCGTATATCAGACACGAGACCACAGGTTGTCGCCGGACGAACGTGAGAGACGAGATGGTTTTGGAGACGAGGGTAGACCAGTTTGGGATTTAAAAGTGTTTTGGAGGAATTTTTTGTAAGCCGCGAGAGGCGAGAAAAATTATTGTAAGTCGATGCTACGAGTAATGACAAGTATTTATTGTTAATGAAAAATTTTTCTATCTCTTTTAGTTTAGTGGGAAATCGAGTTTTTCTATATCGTTCAACGACCGCGCTAGGGCACTACAAAATGGCCGCGCGGCGGCTCGAAATGGCCGCCGCGCGCCGCCATCTCGCAGAGCCCGCGCGTCACGACTCTTTCCTCGACGCCACAGCCCGAACGAATCCTCGTTAACGAAATCGCATTTCGCACCGAACAAAAGCAAAAAAAAAAGGACTTTCACCTCGCCTCGAGAGAAATCCAATCAGTCTGTTATTATTGGCATCTCCGGGGCTCTCGTACGTCTCAAAGCAGATATTCCGATTTGTCGATTAGCCGCGGATGAACGGAGTGGCCGGTGACTGCATCGACTGTCCCTCTGCTCCCTCTCAAATTGAACACCCGGTATATAACGAATCTCCAATTATATGGGGCGTTCTCTCTCAATTCGAACGATTTAAAAAAAAAGAGAACTATACAAAATGAAACACGAATTGAAAGAGAGGCCGTGGCGTAGTGGTAGCGTTCCCGACTCACAACCCAGTGGGCCAGGGTTCGATTCCCGCTGGTACCAATGAAAATTTTCTGGGTTTTTTTCTGTGCTTTCGATGGGTCGCAAACAACCCAAGAAAAATGGTAAGTCCACCGGAATGGTTGATGGTGGAAATATGTATGAGGAGAAGAGATATTGTAAAAAAGCCGAAATACGTTGTACATTGGAATCTGTGCAATATAAACCACCCCAGTCCGAGAGCTATGCATCAAGTTAATACCATCTTAAGGTTGTTTAGAAGCAGGGTGGGGATAGATAAGAGTGGTGGGGGAGATTTCTCTATGCTTATACATTGGGCGCTGTACCATTGTTTTTTAGCGCCCTGTAAGCAATCCATGAATTATTTTTTTTGTTTACTTGATAATTATGATCCCAATTTAGATAAGACTGAGTTTTTACCGAAGTTAGTAAGATTTTTTAGATTTATTTATTTTTAGATGTTTATTAATTTCAATGTGAGAATTTTTTTAAATCATGCATAATCGTGGCAACGTTGAGCCCCTTTAGCGCCCATGCCCAGTATCGTACATGTTACCAGCTGACGTCAGCGGCCGACAAAACCTCAAAAAGTTACTTATGACATTGCATCATGGATAACGAAAGTCGAGAAAACAGTGAGAGTAAAATGAAAGAAAAAAATGATGCAAGTGAAAAAATACACAATACAAAAAGAAGATTTATGTGGAAAAATAAAAGGTCCTCTGCCTTGCGATCCTTCTTTCTCCAGTACAGCGTTGTCATGTCGCTCAGACACTCACTCGCTCGAAGTGTATTTTGACACGATTTTTCGTTTTCAAACTCAAAAATCTCTATGAAAAATCTCCAAAATCGCAAGATTTTGGTGCTGATTGATGCGTAATATTCCAGAGAATACTCAGTCAATTTTTTAACAAAAGTTTATAGGCGCGAACAAATTTATCGTGAGTTTATTGAGATCACGCATAGCTCTGCCCATTATAGGCTGTAGACGGATGCTTAAAAGTGCACAACTTTGTGATTTTTTATCTCCATTAATAAACTCCGAACTGACTTGAAATTTGGCAGAGGCATAGTTTAACTATTGAACTATCTACTGTTTAAAATTCCAAATTTTCTAATAAAACGTAATTTGCTTCTAAACAACCTTAAGGAGGTTCGACATACTTATTCGAAAGCACCTGATCTTCTTTACTTCAAATTAAGATTTCTTCAAAACTATTCAACATTTTACGATGATTTTTTTTTAGTTTTGTTCGAAAAGATATTATTGATAATTCTATATAGATTTTTAGAAGATATTCAAAGTAGAAAAATTTTGGGACTAATTGAAAGTCGCAAAATATTGCTTGAAAAAATGCCTATTTTCAATGTACTTTTTCTCAGGAACCGTACGTTCGATTTTGACAATTTTTGTTGTGCGCGTATATTAAAGTGTTATAAACAATGTGTCGAGTCATTTTTTCGATATTTTGTTTCAGAATTTTTTAACATCGTTTTGAAATTTTATAAAAAATTTTGTCTACGTTTTTACCTTCAAATATATTTTTCTCGGGTCTGAATCGTTTCTCCAAAAAAAATAGCCGGACACATCCTTCGTCTGGATATACTTGTTACATAAAAAAAAATATATACCAATGCGATGAGTAAATGTCGCACAAAGCTACATTGAAAACCGGCATTTTCCAAACCAACATTTTTCAACTTTCAATCCCTCCCAAAATTCTTCTATTTCCAATATCCTCTAAAACCCTACATAGAATTATCAATAAATCCCTTTAGAACAAAACTAAAAAAGAATCATCCAAAACTATCGAATACCTTTGAAAAAATCTTAATTCAAAGCAAAGAAAAATTTTCAAACACAAATCGACAACGCGTCTCTCTCAAAAAACTTCACCAAATCTGCAAAAATAATTTCCAACCTAAATTACAAAATGACGAACGTCGAAGAATTAACGTCGGAAAATTTATTACGAAAATGTGGTTTGGTTTTGTCGCGAATGCCTCGTGTATGTGTTATATAACGCGTAGGTACGAGCACACTTGCGCCGATATGGTACAGGGTGAACGGTGGGAATTGTGTTCGCGAGAGGCGCCCTCTGTGTCTAACACGCTGCTCGCCCGATACAAAAACCGTTGTGTATTTAGATTACACCTCTGGGTGACGACGTTATATACCCGCCGACACTGTGGCCGAAGCTATTTTCGTACAACGCCGATTTTTCTTCTTTTTTTTTTTTTACTCTTCTTTTCTCTCGGTTTTTTTTTACATTTTGTTTTTCGCAACCGCGGGACACTCCTCGTTATTTCCCGGCGCTTTATCCCATTCGACTTGTATAACGATGTACATGCCTCGATGTAGGTACCAGCCGATAAAATTTATACACGGCGCCTCTGTGTTTTCCCTAGATTTATTATTTTTTTTTTTTTTTTAATTTTTGTTCTTTTTCGTATCGAATTCGTGATGCAACGAGCAGTTGGGATTTTCTTAGGTCGCTATTACGACGACGAAAGTTTTTACTCGCTGAAATCCACTACCGGTTTGGGTTTGGGACAGGAATAAGCTTTTTTTCGAATTCGAGGAATTTCTTTGGAGTCCGATCGAGGAGTAAATGGGAAGTTTTTTAGTTTTGTGGGAAATTGGGAAATGGAAATATTTGAGTGGGATTGGGGGAGAATTGTATGGCATCGCACGTTTTTTCGAGTTTGAATGTGGGACGGGAAAATAGCGATTTGGTTCGGTAGAATTTAGTAGAAATTTTGAAAATAAAAAACAATTTTTGAGAGGTAAGCATAGTTGCTATGGGATGAAACAGATGGAGGGGAAAAGGATTTTAAAATTGTGCAAATTTTGGAAAATTATCAAGTAGTCCTATCGTTACAGCGTTTTCGTTAGATTTCACTGAAAATTTGCAAAAACGTTATTTGATGTCAAACGTAGATGCGTGTAAAATTTAAGGAGCATTTATCAATTCAAAAATTGAGATATTTATTCTTGAAAATTGTCATTGTTCGTAATTTCCCATAAGAGCCCGTGTTAAATATCGTCAACATTGTACAATTCGTATCTCTATTATTTGCTCGATGAAGCCTGTTGAAATTTTGCACACATTTTTATACGATATCAAAGAAGCTTCGATCAGTTTTTATAACAAATCTTATGGAAAGCAAAATTCATGATTTTGTTTGTTATATAACAAATAAACTTTACGTAGGATCAATTTCAATTTTGAGTATGTTGTTCTTTGTTGCCTATTGAAATTTTGCACACATTTTTATATGACATCAAAGAAGCTTCGATTAGTTTTTATAACAAATCTTATGGAAAACAAAATTCATGATTTTGTTTATTATATAACAAATAAACTTTACGTAGGATAAATTTTAATTTTGAGTATGTTGTTCTTTAGTCGATTCGCAACAACTTTTCTTAAGGAGTGAAGTCTAGTTGGAAAGGTAAAAAAAGGCCTTTTTTCCGATTTTTTTTTGGCCAAACGATAAAATAATTGATAACAAAAGTTCTTCCGTATAAAAGACATATATTTAGTGTAAACATTATAATTATTTGAATGAAATATATTTAAAAATAAGCCGTTATATATCAACGGCCGAAGACGCTGCAAAAAAAAACAGATTTTGCGGTGATCACTCCCGCGCTGCAACGGATTACCTGAAACCAACGAAACAGGGGGGGGGGGGGGATCTTTGGTTAATGATATAATGCTCCGGTTGAACGAAGGGTTTTGAAAAATTTCCATTTTTCACAAAATGGCGGACGTTGAAAGTCAAAAATGTTGTTTTGACCAAAATTTCACTTACATTTTTGACTATAAAAAAAAATAATTGTCCAAAAAAAAATCCTTCGTTCATCCGGAGGATAACTATATATAGAAGAAGTGATATAAATTTCAACCCGATCGGTAAAGCCGTTCTCGAGTTACAGTGATCACCGACTTCGAAAACATCGTTTCGAGAAAAACGATTTTAAACTTTCACCTACTTACTTTGTATAGCTCTAACACAGCTTCCTTCAAAGTTATCTATTTCGGCGAATAATGATCCGATTTAAATGCAATTATTCGAAAAATACTCGTAAGATATTGTACTTTTAGAAAATGAAAAAAATCGATTTTTTGAAAATTTCAACTAGACTTCCCCCGTTAATGAACTTGAACTCTCAGTCCACTTGGAATGTGAGAAAAAAACAGGAATAAAATTTTAATCCTCCCCCTAACGATACGACTACCTTAACGAACGTTTTTTGAGTTAAAATTGTAATACGATAAAAATCGTTCCTGTCAGTAGGAAGATAGATCGTTAAGACTGGAATCGTAGCAAAAGAAGTGAGCGATTTCCATTTCGTTCTGTGTTCACAAAAATCCACCTGCCCACATGCGAGCTCGTAGCTGTTGGGTGTGCCAAAACAAAAAACAAAAATAAATGAGAAATACAAAACAGGCCGCGAATTCAAATGGCTTACGTGGGACGAAACAAATTCTGGTTCTTTTATTTGTCAATGAAGCTCCGGGAGCATTTTATTTTTATTTCATTCTCTACTTCGAATTGCAACGAAATTGGAGCTCTCGGTCAAACGCCCAACGAAAAAGAACAAAAAAAACATACACACACACACACACGCGTACAAACAAAAATATACAAATGTACGCAAATAGCCGCCTACACACGAGCCTCCGTTTCTTTATTTCGCATCTGCGAAGTGATTCATGCTGCAAGAAATATCTGCCGTTGCCACCATGTTCGAGTTGCAACGCTATTGTTGTGCCGGTAGTTAAAACCTAAATTCGACTTCGCGCTTCGCCCTTGGAATTCTACAATATTGCTTCACGTATCGACTTTTCACAGATTGTTGTAGCAAAATGCATCCTTGTATGCAATTTCGCTTATCACGCTTTGTGTATATGAAGCTTGTAAGTGCTAAAAACCGTAAAAAAAGATTAAATTGTCTTTAGGGCTCTTCAAAATCTCGAAGGTAAATCACGAATATTGACTATTGGCACCTGCCAAGGGTCAACATTTTTTTTGTCCAAGAGACTGTAGGATTGTTACGGAATCAGAAATTTGTCGTTGGTGAAGATTGTGACGTTATTTTGCCTAATATCTCAAAAAATCTGGGAGGAAATCGCAACAAAAAAAAGAAATAACGATTTATTTACTTAAGTTCGATAAAATGTGAATATTCTCAAACGAAACTATGATTATCTTGTTGTACGGGAAATTTGCGATCGATCATAGGCTCTTAGAGTTTGGGAAAGGATTAAAATTGACTGGAATTCGATATGGCCAATTTTGATAAATATCGCGAAACCTCAAAAAATCGACTTTTCCCGAGGCTGTATCTCCGTTTCCGTTGGTCTGACAGAAAATTGCACGAATAACTTTTTGAAGAGGTCACCGAGCACTCGATAACCAGCTAAGGATCATCCGGATAGCTCAATTTTTGTGCCCGTGACGATATTTCGAAAATCGCGATTTTCAAGACCCAAAAAAAGTTACAAAAAAACGCCTGGCCGATGGGGCCAAATTTTGTTCTGCTCAAAAACCCCTTTATTTCATCATATTCGTGTTACGCGGGAAATTTCCGTTTCCGCAATGATGCTACAAAGCCTTTTTGGAAGAAAAAAAAATTTTACCCCTCCGGACCCCCCAAAGTCCCGAAAGTAAAATCCGAATATTGACCATCGGCACCTGCCGAGGGTCAAAATTTTGTTTCCTCCAAAAATGCCTCAATTAGACTTTGTAAGATCGAAAATTTCCCAATTTCCCAATTTTCAAAAAACACATTGTTCCCCCAGAGCAAAAAAAAAAGTTGAAATTTAAGATGTTAAAAAAAAACATTACCTATACAAAAAACTTCCAACAACCGTTCGAAGTAACCCCTTTGGATGATAATTATAGCAATACAAAGCTTAACCAAGACTGCTCGAACCCATTCAAAAGCCTTCCTCGGGCACCGTAACCTGATTTATTTTCATGTATTCGCGAGGAATAGGCCGGCTTGTTACAGCATCGTCGGTCGGATATACACCGTTATAAATTCACTTCGGCGTATTCCTGTCTGGAAGCTCTATAATTAACGTGATTGACCAGAAACTGAGGAAGGTGTGTGGAGATGGAGTGAAGTAGGGGGTTGGGTGGGAGGTTGGGGGGACGAAGAGGGGGCTGGGGGGATACACGATAGTCTGATTAAAATAGTATCGGTACGCGAAACTTACAGCTACAATGATCGAGAACCATTTCATTAATTGGATTGCACGATAAATCATAACAAAAGTAAAAAAAAAAAGAAAGTAACGTTTCAGCTCCGAGCTGTCGAATTGATAATCTCGGGAGTGAAAATGTGAGAAATAAAAAAGACAAAAACATGATGGGGAAAAAAAAAATCTCACGATCGATTTCAGTAAAAATCGTGTTGAATTTTTCTAACTTGTTCCTTTTTCTGTCGATATGATTGTAATATATATGTATATATTTTTTCTACCCCGTCGATCGAGATAAAATATTTTATTTTTTGTTTACTCTTGGTTTTATAAAGCTTGCATAAATGCCTTGGACGGTGTAGGCGTAGGAGAACACGTGCCCAGTCGAGTACATACGCTTCTCCCTCCCTCCCTCCCTCCCTCTCTCTCTCTCTCTCTCTCTCTCTCTCTCTCTCTCTCTCCCTCTCTCTCTCTCTCTCTCTCTCTCTCTCTCCACCCCTCCTCCCGCCCTCTCTCTTTGTACGGTTCGCTTCACGTTTATCCTGTGAGCGTTATTATACGTATATTCGCATACATGAGCAGAGGGAGTTTGCACGTACGATTGATAACGGGCAGCGGTGGCAGTGACCCATGACCCGGATAGGAAGTGGGAGGGAGGGAGAGAAAGAGAGAGAGGGAGGATTCGTTGGTACAATGTGGGAGAGAGAGAGTGAGAGAGAGAGAGACAGAAAGAGGGAGGAGGGAGTGAGAGAGAGAGAGAGAGAGAGAGAGAGAGAGAGAGAGAGAGAGAGAGAGAGAGAGAGAAGGTATACCGCGGCCTAGGGTGCCCCGAGAGGGTTGGGGTTAGGGTAGGACACCGCCACCCGCGATCGATTTGCCTCCTCGGCCTCTCTCTCTCTCTCTCTCTCTCTCTTTCTCTCTCTCCCTCTCTTTTACCCCCTTTCTCCCTCTCTTTCTCTCTCATCCTTCTTTTGACCCCTTCGACTTTCATACCAAGAAAATTTTCTCTACTCAGGCCTTTCTCTATCTATTATTTACCGTTTTATTATTACTCCACGATAGGCCCCAGGACACGCTGACCCTGTGGGCAAAGATGTTTCGGTTATCGAACAGGTGCATCCACGATTTATCGAGAAATATCCATCTTAGCAATCAATCTTTCATGTTTATATACAATTCCATGCTCTCCTTTTTTTATTTACTGTGGGGCAATACAAATTGTGAATTTAGAGATTTACAAGATTTATTTATTTTTTGGAAAAGTATGTAGTCAGGACAACAAATGTTTAATTTGTTGGTACGAATTCAAGATTTTTAAACAAATTGACACACAATCGTGGTTCATTAAAAAAAACATTGATTTTTAACGATCGAACAGAAAAAGTTTGTATCGTCAAACGATAATTTTTTAATCGAAGGATTTTCTTTCATTTCTGTTACAGTTTTCTAGACAAAGTTGCTATTGTAAAACAACCGGACTACACGCCAACGGAACAAGTGAGTTTTGTACACCGGATGTTAAATATTTGAAGATTCTAAGGCAAACGATTGAATATTCAATAATCAACCTATTCGTTATCTTTTTTTTTTTTCAGGACATTCTCAGGTGTCGTGTCCTCACTTCGGGCATCTTCGAGACCCGGTTTCAAGTCGACAAAGTTAATTTTCAGTGAGTATCGCTCGATGCGAGATATGAATGTTTTTTATGATCCCAAAGAGATCTTTCTTCGTCTCGAACGACCGGAAATACAAAATTGACTTTGTTCCTTTTTTTTCTTCTTCTATTCTCATCGCAGCATGTTCGACGTTGGTGGGCAGCGCGACGAGAGGAGAAAATGGATACAGTGCTTCAACGACGTGACGGCGATAATATTCGTAACGGCGTGCAGTAGCTACAACATGGTGCTCAGAGAAGATCCAACAAAATTGAGACTCAGAGAGAGTCTCGATCTGTTCAAAAGTATTTGGAACAATCGGTGAGTTTACATTTATTCCTGATCGAGGAACGGATGAATTTAAGATCGAGGAACAAGAATATCGTTAAAATTCCCTCGACGTTTTCAAGTTTACTTCGTTTCCTTCTCTCATCCAATTATTTTTATTTCCAGATGGCTCCGCACAATATCCGTGATTTTGTTTCTGAACAAGCAAGATCTGTTAGCGGAGAAGGTTAAAGCGGGTAAGCACAAATTGGAGGATTACTTTCCGGAATTCTCGCGGTATCAGACGCCGGTCGAGCCTGGCGTTGTCGCAGATCCTACGGAACCGCCGGAAGTCATACGAGCCAAATATTTTATCAGGGACGAATTTCTCGTGAGTTCGAACGTCGACGTAATATTAAAGTTTCATTAATTGGACCAAGTGTTGTTGCGTATCTGTAACTAGAAAGTAGAAACAAGATTGTATAGAATCATCCATCGTTGTAACGAAAACAAAAATCAAAATATGATAAGACAGGACGTCACTGTGACGCTCAGAGAAATAAGCTTTGTATCATGAATTTTTTTAATTCACTCAATGTTTTTCTTCTGGCTCGATTAAAGATATCTTATTCCACATAGATTGTTAAGTAGATCCAAGTAAATTTGAATTGACACAAAAAAGAATAGTCGAAGTACAATCGTGTGTTATTCCAACTCTTGGGAACGATAATTCAAGCAATAATATCTGAAAATGTAAAACTGTAGCAGCAGAATTTTGTGTCTATGTTTGATTAATTAAAAAATTTACTCGAATCTACTTTAATGTAAGTCGGATCACAATATCTGACCGTCACAGTGAGGTCCTGCCTTAAAAAGTTTGAAATATTAAAAACGTGATACAATTTTCAGCGCATAAGTACGGCGAGCGGTGACGGCAAGCATTATTGCTATCCTCACTTCACCTGCGCCGTCGACACGGAAAACATCAAAAGAGTGTTCAACGACTGTCGAGACATCATTCAGCGTATGCACCTGCGCCAATACGAGCTCTTGTGACTTCGTTCCTGCCGTCGTCTAGTATCATCGATCCATCTTATCATTAATGTCGTGAGCCACCTTAAGTTACGAGCCAATAATGCTGATAAAACAAGTCGAAATGCACGTCAAGATCCTTCCGTCGTTCGCGGATTACGTACGGTGCACCCCGTTTGAAGAAATCGTATCGTAAGAAATATGTATAAAAAAAAAGAGAAGGAAACAAAAGAAGATGTGAGAGATATAAAGAGAGAAAGAGAGAGTGCGAGTAAGAAGGAGAGAGAGAGAGAGAGCAGAGAGATACAGAGAGAAGGAAAAATTAGGATCAAAAAGGAAAAAGAAAACTAAAAACTTAACGAAGATAATCGTCGAGGAATAAATCCATGAAAGCGATCAAAAGGAAATCCTGATCTTCGCGCGGTTCGTCGAACGAAGATGACACGATGATTGTCGCCAAGTGTGTATGTGACACGGAATCGAGTACGTCCCAGAAAATCGGTAGAGAAGGAAGGAAGGAAGGAAGGCGGTTAGGCAAAAGCATTCGCGTTCCTTCGTTGCCTCTTCGATAAACGTCTTGCGAAGGGAATAATGTGTTTGTACGACGCTTATCCCCGGATAAAAACCGTGCGACGATGCAATATCGAAAAGCCGATGGGATGAATTTTTTGTCTCCTTATACCCCTCGACATATCGATTCGTGCGTGTACTCTTCTTTCGGCTTTGCACAGAGTTCGTCTACTTCTTTTTCTTTTCCTTCTTCTTCTTTCTGTTTTGTTTCTGTTTTCTCTTTCATTTTTCTTCTGCCCAAGAAGTTGATGTATGCATATACTTTGTAATCCGATTGTTTACTCTCCCCGTTCCCGTTCGGCCGACAGTTGGGAAAACCTTCGTACCGCGAGCGGCGAATCAAGCAAACACGCTCGCTACATTATCCACGATGTATAACCGATACGTTTACGTTTTATAGCGCGTATCAAACTCGCAAATTCGGTGCATCGGCATCGCTAGACGAGCGACTTATTCCTCCATTTTCTCCGGTTCGATCGACGTTTCGAAAAAACTCGTATTTCAATTTTAAACCTTTTTTTTTCTTTTGTACTTTTTCGTTGGCATTGGTCGCTCGTCTATCCGACTCGCTGTGATTCGTTACCTCGAATTATTTTACTTTTGTCATGAAACAAACGATAACGTAACGCGCCAAAAAAATCACACGAATACACAAAGACACACATACACACACACACAGAAACACCGAGACCCACGGCTGAAGTACGTCGCGTTGTTTTTTTGCGAACGATGGAACGAATAGTCAAGATCAGAAAAGCGAGACGTGTTAGAGAAGAGACGAGAAGAGAAAAGAAGCGACGAACAATTTGTATTTCTCGATTCGTCGAGTCGTTTGAAATCAATCGTTGCACGATTATTACACGCTCCGTTTTGTGATCGACGTCTCTGTATTAACGATAATCTTTATCATACGAGTGACGGTGCGTTTGTTCTCTATAAGTTATCTTAAGGTAGTTCCGTCGTTTTATCGTTTTCTTAAGATTTTATTGAAAATTTGGATATATCTTCTTTGATGTCATATGCACGTGTGTAATAATTTTTGGAAGGTTTTACCACGCGGAAGTTGAGATATTTATTAGTGAAAATCCGAATTTTCGGTAGTCTCTCATAAGAACGCGTGTTAAAAGTTGCATTTTCATCCATAAATATCTTGGTTTCTACTCGGTGAAGCCTTCTAAAACTTTGCATACATTTTTATACAACATCAAAGAAGCTTTATTCAATTTTTGAAAAAAATCAAAACAAAAGAATTTTCACAATTTTTGTAATTATACAGCAAGTACGTATTACCTTGGATGACCTTGAATTTGGAGTATGTTGTTCTATAGTCAATGTGCAACAATTTTTCTTTATTAACTCGAGCCCGCAAATCATTTTTTATGTGAGAAAAATTGAAAAATAATATTTTGATTTTAATGTAACGATAGAACTATCTTAAAATTGTGCGTCGACGAATTTTTCATATCACGAATCTCAATAACTTTTCCACTTCTTATTTCCAATTATATTTTTTATTATATCGAATCTCCGTGTACAATTAATCGTTACACATTCGTTCCTTTATTATTCGTTCTCTCGTCACGTTTTCTCGTCCACCACGAATCTCACGAATCGTCCTTCGTCAATATTCTTTCAACGCGGTTTACTCCTTTTATTTTGTATAATTTAAATCGAATCTCAATGTCTCCGTAAGAACGACGTACGTAAAACCGTCGTGAGTCTCGTTGCGCGTCGCCCGCGTCTTTTTACGAAAAGAGTATTTTGTGAGATTTTTACAGTATTTTCGAAGCGCCGTTTTAATTGTACCGACTTTAGTGCGACTGTGTGTGTAACGAATGTAGCGACGAAACAAAAGGAAGCAAACCGTCCGCTTACCTCGGATCTTATGAATGAATCTATTCTTTTTTGTCTTCTTTCTTTTCTTCGTTTACTCACGGGAATTTATCTAATTGGTTGCATTTCACTCGTACGAGACGAGAAGAAAAAGCAAAGATCAAATTTTGTACTCGTCGCGCGTCTCTCTTGTGTATCGTTCGGTGTGTTTCTTCTTCTTTATTAATACTCTTAAACCGTGCACCATCGCTTCGCGGAATTTAAAATCAACGTACCGGCACGATTCTACAGAATTGCCCCGTTTTTAAAATATCGTTTTTATTCGTCGCGAGAAAGACAATTGTTATTTTACATTAAAACGTCGCACACCGTTTCTCGCGTATACGTATCCTTAACACGGTTAATTAATTTATCTAGATATACGGCGTATTATCTCGTTGTACATGTAATTTTACAATTTTCCTCGAAAGCCCACTAGCGAATAACGGTTCATTTTACTTTCGGTATTCACGAATTTGTTTTAAATAGCGCTTTTTATGAAATCGTAAAGCTAGTCGTTATTTCTATTTTTGTGAATATTTCACTCGCTCGAGCGTGTGTTCGTCAATTGCGAGAAAAGCCCCTTGTACATGTTGCGAACGAGGGTAACGGAGAGGATTCGAATTTCAAAAAATGTTCGACACGCGTATCCATAGTCCGGAATCGAATCGGGGAAACGTACAAATTTTATTTTACAATTTTATTCTTCGTTTCGTTTTCCCGATCGGATTAACGTTGAGATGATTCTATCGCGACGACGTTAATTATAACGAGCGAACGAAGGTAAACCCAAGACGACGACGAAAGAATAATTGTAACGCGTGCGTGTGTGTAAACGTGAAAATTGTATCCGCGCTATTAGCTCAAAGTTCAAACGAGAGAAACGAACGTCTCGTTCTTTCTCTCGTTCGTACTTTCGCTTTACAACCACAAGATTGTAAAATTAACGAGGCGCACGTGTTACAAACTCGGTTTTATTGTCACAACCAGTTTTACTTACTCGCGGTGAAATGCGGAAGAAAATCGTTATAGTCGGGACAAAGTCGAGCAAACGAATTGTGCGAGTTGAAAATTGTTTATTTGTACGTATGTATTTTTTGTTTCCGTTGTTTTATAAGCGTCGATCGAGTCTCGAGGAAGAAACTAAAGAGTCGAATACAAAACTCTTGTACTCGTTAAAAAGCGTAAGACACAAACACGCACGTTTACCAATAACGCGAAACAAAATGAAATTCATCGTCTCAACAAGGGCGTGTTCAAAGTTTATAATTTTCATCATACAAAACGATAGGACGTCCCAACCAGTTTTACTTACTCGCGGAGAAATGCGGAAGAAAATCGTTATAGTCGGGACAAAGTCGAGCAAACGAATTGTGCGAGTTGAAAATTGTTTATTTGTACGTATGTATTTTTTGTTTCCGTTGTTTTATAAGCGTCGATCGAGTCTCGTGGAAGAAACTAAAGCGTCGAATACAAAACTCTTGTACTCGTTAAAAAACGTAAGACACAAACACGCACGTTTACCAATAACGCGAAACAAAATGAAATTCATCGTCTCAACAAGGGCGTGTTCAAAGTTTACAATTTTCATCATACAAAACGATAGGACGTCCCAACCAGTTTTACTTACTCGCGGAGAAATGCGGAAGAAAATCGTTATAGTCGGAACAAAGTCGAGCAAACGAATTGTGCGAGTTGAAAATTGTTTATTTGTACGTATGTATTTTTTGTTTCCGTTGTTTTATAAGCGTCGATCGAGTCTCGAGGAAGAAACTAAAGAGTCGAATACAAAACTCTTGTACTCGTTAAAAAGCGTAAGACACAAACACGCACGTTTACCAATAACGCGAAACAAAATGAAATTCATCGTCTCAACAAGGGCGTGTTCAAAGTTTATAATTTTCATCATACAAAACGATAGGACGTCCCAACCAGTTTTACTTACTCGCGGAGAAATGCGAAAGAAAATCGTTATAGTCGGGACAGAGTTGAGCAAACGAATTGTGCGAGTTGAAAATTGTTTATTTGTACGTATGTATTTTTTGTTTCCGTTGTTTTATAAGCGTCGATCGAGTCTCGTGGAAGAAACTAAAGCGTCGAATACAAAACTCTTGTACTCGTTAAAAAACGTAAGACACAAACACGCACGTTTACCAATAACGCGAAACAAAATGAAATTCATCGTCTCAACAAGGGCGTGTTCAAAGTTTACAATTTTCATCATACAAAACGATAGGACGTATCTATCAATCTTCTCTCGTTATACATAAGTTAAAGAAGAAGCTCGTTAAAAAATATCCGTACGTTTTATTATTTAATAATTCCGTGAATTGTATAATTTCGAAACTAATCGCTAAGGTGGGATACGTGTTACGCGTACACGGTGTTAACTTAACCGTGCGATAAAACTAGTTTTTATTTATTGATTGCTTCCGTTTATAACGTACGAGAAGATTCGCTCAGCACAAAACAAATGGCAATTTTCATCATTCATAAAAAAAAACAATGCCCTTTATATATTGATAATTGTAAAAGAGAGAGAGAGAGAGAGAGAGAGAGAGAGAGAGAGAGAGAGTTATAAATAGTTTTACTTGTAACGTTACAGAAAGAGAAAAATGAAAGCAAAAATACACGGACACACGTACACACAGGAATTTTTCGAAAGAAGTATAAGAAATAGGAATAAGCAAAACAACAAAAGAAATAACGTTATCGCTCACTTTTTTCTCTGTAGCAATTCTTTTTTCCACAAACAACAAACAAATCAAATCAAACAAGAAAACGTAAGGAGTTAAACAGCGGTGCGATACGTGACGACAGTTTTAATGAGAACAAAAATTGTTATTATTATCAATTATTAATTATCACAATAATCATGAACGCGTTATCATTCGTCTATCATCGTCGTATCAACGGAAATAAAACGGAGCTGACTAAGCGAGCCTCGCGAATAAAACCCAGAATTGATTGTATATTCGCTGTATACGAAAAGAATTTTGGCCCGTGGTGTTCGACTCGATACTCGAGGGGGTCGAAGCGTGCAATATTTTTTTCTAAAAAAAAAATTTTTTTTTCCAAAAAAAAAATCGCAAATCGACTTTCCTGCGATGCGTGCCCGTATCTTCTCGTTACCCTTCCTCCTCTCTCTACCCAGACCCAGATTTTACCCGGGCCCTCGCACTATCACACACACACACACAAACACACACATACATAAATACACAAACAAAAAATTGCAATTAATAGATTATCCTTAGCGACAAGAAGATTAAAAAAAAACACAAAAAAAAGTAAACAAATTAACGATTATTAAGTGTATTGTCAATGCCATTATTACCAAATCGCTAAAATTACGAGTGAATATATTATGAGAAAAAAAAAAACAGCAAAATAATAATAACAACAACCAATAAAAAAAAACAAAGCGAAAAGGAAAATAGATAAACAAGATTGTTCGTGCGTGAGTATGCTTTGAGAATGGGGCGATGAGAGAACGACAAAAAAAGAGAGAGAATGAAACAAAACAATAAAAAAAAAAGTAAAAAAAAATACAAAAAAAAAAACAGCGTATTTATACGTTTACGAACATTCGACGACTTAACAAAATGACAACAACAACAAAATATATTATATATATGATATATTTATATGTATATATAGATATAGATATATTATATATATAATAAACGCCGATCGCACAAGTATCCTGCTTCACGCCCAGAGGTGCAAATTTAAAAAGAAAAAAGAAAAAAAAAAACAAAAAAATTGCGTATACCCAGTAAAACGTTAAAAAGTTGCCGTATACGCCGTGAAACTATTGTAATGCACTTTTTCTATGTACAGTAAGTGATGTGTTGAAATTCGTATTTCGAAAATTTGTGACGCGTCGTCAAAACAGTATTCGAGGGGTATTGTCCATTAATCGCAAGAAAGCGAGAGGGAAGGAAGAGAGTGCGTGAGAGAGAGAGAGAGAGAGAGAGAGAGAGAGAGAGAGAGAAATAACAGAATGTAAAAATGAAAAAACAAAAAAAAAGAATACAAAAGATGAAAGAAACAGTGATCGAACAAAAGCTCGTCCGAGGAATAGGTCCGTGGTCAATTTCAAGTCGACAAACTCAAAATATGACCGTAATTAAATGTTAGAATTTTTCGCAAATTTATTATTTTTTTTTTTTGTTTTTATTTTTTAATTAATCGTGCGTGCGCCAAGTGTGAATGTTAAATTGTGGGAGTGTCGACGGTGTGCGTGAACTGAGGATCTTTGAATTATTATTAAATATCGCTTCGCAAGGCAAACAATAATTGGTATCTCTCGCTGTACACACACACACACCCACCGGAAATGAAAACAAAAAAAGAGGGGATACAAAAATAGCGAGGAAACAAAGAGCAACGAGAGAAATCTTAGAAGGAAGGAATGAGTTAAAAAAAAAGAAAAGCGAGGAAATTCAGCAACGCGATTGAACATTTAGGAAGCGAGAAGAGAGAAATTGTTTGTTCTTTTGGTGTTGTGTTTTTTCTTCTTCCTCTTCTTCTTTTTTCGATCGTCGAAGATATTGTAATATCGATATTTGTTCCTGGTGGATGAACGCGAAGCAATGCGAGAGGCAAGAATAAACGTAGGGATTGAATTCGGATTCGTTTGGTTAAGCGTGTTAACAGGGAAAATATTCGTTAAGTCGATTTTAATTATTCGCCGTTCGCACGTTATCGTTGATAAATCGATATTCCGATTCTGTTATCGAGCAAGCTGCCTGTAACGTTGTACAACGCTCGTGCCATTCGCTCCACCGTTCGTCGTTAAAACCTTTGAACGAAGTCGACGCGCTTAAAAATTGATAATTCGATTTAGCTTGCGAATTCCATGTAAGAAAGTCGAGAGGAAGAAGGTGGGAGAGAGATTGATGAATGAGGGACGAAAGAAAGAAAGTAAGAAAGAAAGGAAGAAAAGAGAATAAATAATCGATGCAATCCCATTCCGGAATTTCTTGATCGTGACGAATTGTACAAATCCGAAGGTTTCCAATCGTGTCCATCGCGTGAATGAAACAAGAGAGAGAGAGAGAGAGAGAGAGAGAAAAGAAGAAAAAAAAAGAAACAAGCAGAAGCAAACAAGAAAACACGCAAAACAGGTGCAATAGTTAATTTATCGACGAATCGAGGTCGAAAAGAGAGAGAGAGAGAGAGTCGTAAAAACGATTTTAGTCACGCTAGACACAATTGTCTAAAGAATATTATTCGATGGAATTGTCTAAAGAATATTATTCGATGGAATTGGCGAAAGAATATTATTCGATGGAAAAACAAACAAAAATTCGGCGAAATAAAAATAAGGCGAAAGAGTGGGAGTAAAAAGAAGAATAAAAGAAAGTAAACGAAAACGAGGGTGAGAAAGAGAAACACGACAGTAAGAACGAATCGGCGAAAAACTTGGAATAAATATATGAAGGAAAGGGAAAAAAAACAAATCCAATTCTTCGCCAATTTATAAGCTATGGTTGCGTGTATCGAGAGAAAGAGAGAGAGAGAGAGAAAAGGGAAGAAAAAAAGAAATCTATTATATATATATATAGCTCTATATATATTATAAAGTCTCGAGGAGCGTCGCGTTCTTTTTTCTCGGCTTGTTTCCATTTGAGAAAAGAAAGAGGAAAGCAAAAGGCACGCCCTCTCGCGATCGAGCCTGAAACATAAGGAAAAAGAAAGATAAACGTGAGTCATTCGTTATCATCGTCTCATCGTTACTGTTATCTCAGTTATTGTCACTGATCCGATTGCTATTTTGTTAGTTAATTAAAAATTATTATTATTATTATTATTATTATATTATATGAAATATCATCATGAATACTATTACCATTGTAATTGTAATTATTATTACCTCTATTATCAAGTTAGTCGTGATATAGTCTTGATTGGAGAAGAAAGGAAATAAGTGATGAATGAAAGGAAGATATATATATAAACATAAACACACACACACACACACCCACACACACACACACACACATATATATATATAAACAAACGTACCAATATAAAAACATAAAAAGAACATTATTATGCGCAAAATCATTGCGATAATTGCGCGTACCGTAAACAAAGAAGAAAAAGGAGACGAGAGAAAACAAAAAATAAATAACGCAATCGGGCAAATCATAGGCATGCGAGGAAAAGAAGAAATCTGTTTTATCGCTTCGTGCAATCATAACTAATTAAATGTAATAATTAAAAGAGAGAAAGAGAGAGAGAGGGATACAAAACAAAACGATTGTTCATATACCGGTGTGAATTTAATGTGGAGAATTATAACAAGAAGACAAAAATAGAAGAAAAAAGAAATAGAAAAAGCGAGAGAAAGAAGGAAGATGGGGAATCGTTTTGTTTCTATCGTTTTAGCTGACGTCGAGAACGTTTGCCAAAACCAAAAAAGAGAACATAAAAAAACAAAGTCTCGTATATTTGAGGTCAATTTCACGATCGAATTACACGTCCGTTAGATAGAAAAGAACAAAAGGAGAGAGAGAGAGAGAGAGAAGAATTTTTGTTTTTCGGTCTTTTTTTTATTCTTCGTTTTTCTTTTGTAAATATGCGCGTTATTGCGTATCGGGAATAGGAGACAGTGGCGCCAATTTCCTCGTTTCTATTCGTGGGTTCGTCGCACTTTCGCGAATGAGATAAAGAAAATAAACAATTGAGGATCGATCGCGTCGCGATTATTATGAATTTTTATATCGCGAGAGAGACGTTGATCGAGATTTAAAAAGGAAAAAGAAAAGACAAGAAAGAAGAATGGAATAAAAAGCGAGCGGTCGATTTCTCGAGGCGCGCGTCAAGGCGGGAACGAAAATTCGAAAATGTATGGGGCGTTCCACGTTGCTTCAAAATTTTTTTATTTTATTAAAAAAACAAAAAAAAAAATAAATAATAAACTCAACTCGATTTAACAAGTTTCATCGAGTTCAACCGTACTGTAACTTTGCACAAATGTTGTAGTTTATATGAAAAAAAAAGAATAACAAAACTACAAAAAAAAAAGTGAGAAACTTGCTCAGTGAAAAAAAAAAAAAGAATTCATTTTTTCGCGCATCGCCGAAGTAGCGTGGAACGTTGAAACAATGCGAACGATCTCGTGACGAAAGTCTGTGATTAAAATCAAAAACAAACAAAAATAATAACAAACAAACAAAACGAAACAAAAAGAGAGTAAAACAAATTTTCGATTTTTAAAAACTTTTTAATGTTTTTGTTTTGTTTTTTTTTGTTCGAATCGCCCGAATTAATTATCTTTCGAGCGATTTGTGTCTCTGTCGCGGTTTTTCATCACAATTAATCTTCACTCATTAGGGAGGGGGGTGGGGGGCAAAAGTTTTCAAAATTCGAGAAAAAATTAAATAATCGATGATTTGATACGATCTCAATAAAATAATTAAAGAAAAAATAGTAAATTCGTGAAAGAAAAAAATATTGTACACATCCCTCAGAATGATAAACTGGGGGGGGGGGGGGGGGGGGGGGGGGGCAGTTTCAAAATTCTAGAAAAAAATGAACAAACTAAAACGATTTGACACGATCGCAATAAAATAATTAAAGATAAATTCGAGAAAGAAAAAAATTATTGTCCACGTGTCCAAGAATGACAAACTGTAAAGATGGCGAGGAGGGGGGAGGGGGGGGGGGCTCAAAAACCAAAAGTATCGCGCATATACCTTTCTTTATTACAAATAAATATATAAAAGAGTATCGCGTTGAGGACGAGAAAGAAGAAGAAAAGAAAAACAAAACAAAAAAAAAGAAATAAAAGAAACAAGTAAAGTGGGCAAAAGATAAGAAATCAAGTTGATATGAAGTATCGTTACCTCTATTAAATTGTCTACATCTATATATTATTACGTATCGTTATTATATTATTCTCGAATGATCGAAGAAATGAAAGAAAACGAACAGAAACAAAAAAGCAAAAAAGAAACACAAGAAATAACAACGTTCGACGATTTATTTCGCTCGTGGTCTCTTCTCGGACAACCAACTTTTTTCAAAATAATCCGAGACAGAATTACTGTATTCGTTGAAATCGTAAGATGGCGAACGATTGAGAAAGAATGGGAAAGAAAAAAAGTAAATGGGAAACACGGTGATTGGTTTACGGTTAGAGGAGAAAGGGGGGGGGGGGGGGTAATTACGCGATGTTAATTATGTTAATTATCTTCGATAATGTTCCGTTAATTAAACGGAATTCAAGAATTATATCCTTTTCTCAATATCGCATAATTAATTTCGCATTGTAAAAGCGTGTTTCGATCTGGAGCGAATTATTGGCCGGCTGAACGATTTGCGACTGGAGGAGGGGAATCGTTTTTGGGGAAAAAAAACAAAATTTTTTTTAAATAAATAAACGGGTATTTATCTAATTCTATGGGTTTTCGAGTCAAACGGCGCACGACGAGAAGAAATGGCGAAGATATGTATCCAGGGGTCGAAGAGGTCAAAGGGGGGGGGGGGGGGGTAGCCAAGCGAGGCCAATTGTATCGGCGATTCGAACTTGGATTCGATTGGAGAGATTTCCTTCTTTTTCTACTTTTGTACCGGGGCTGAAAGTCACCTTGGAGCGAAAATCGACCTTGTACGGCGAAGATGCAAAAATTCCTGAAAGGAAAAAAAAAGATTTGAGCGTTTTCCGATTTAAAAAAAAAGAACAATTTTTTTATGAATGAGAAAACATTTTTATGAATGTGTTTGCTTTTTTTTAATTAATAACGTCGTTAGAAAAAATATCATTATTGGAATTCGAGGTCGAAGTTCGAATATTCGTTGGAAATTTGCGTATAAAAAAAAAAAAGGGAAATATCGCGAACCGTCGGAGATAATTGATGAGAAGCAGCGTTGAATTACATTCAATCCTGAAACGCGTCAACCTACTGTATAAAATAATAAAACGTCCTGCGTCAGAAAAAAGTTCATCCCTCGTGTAATAAAAGAGAAAAAGAAGAAATAAAAATAATTGAAAAAAAAAAACACAAATAAACGAATAATGGAAGAACGGTGATGACCGAGCAGCAACAAGTACGACAACAAAGAAAGGAAAACGAGCAAAGACTCGAGATAAATTCGTCGAACGCGCGACACGTTAATAAAAAAGAATTAAAAACGAGACGAAAGCAAATAAACGTACGAGAAAGAATGAAAATTCCTCTTTGACCGTTAGTTGTTTTTGTGAGAAGAAAGATAGAAGAGAAACAAAAAAGAAACACTCGAACTAAATCCTATAACGTCTTTCCGTAACGAGAGAAATGAACTAAGTTAAGAAAAAGAAAACAGAATGATAAAGCGATAAATAAACGAGATACACAAAAAAGCGTATTTAGTTATGCGCAAAAATAAAGGTCACTTAAATTAATAAAACGAAATCACAAAACAAATAACAACAAGAAACCAGAACGATGAAACACAAACTTTTTCTACAAGTAAACACACGAGCTGTCCGATTTTCGTTCCGCCATTGTTAGAAAGAAAGGAGCGAAGAGAGAACGACGAAAAAAAAAAAGAAAGATGAGTACCCTAAATGAAAGAGAAGAGTTACCAGGCGAGTTGTCTCGAGCGCCCTCTCTCTTATTCCTCCTTGAACTCCCGCGCTCCCCCCCACTCCTGCTCCTTCCCCTTCCCTAAGCCCGCTCTCCACTCCCACTCCCTACGATGATCCATAATTCGTTGTTGCGTGTCTTAGCGAAATGTCTAGATGAAAGGTTAAGTGAATTAAAGTTAAATGAAAAAAATATATATATACACAAACACACACATATATATATATATAAGAACAAAAAACGTACGTGCAAGAGGAGAAAATAAATAACAACAAAAAACACACACACACACACACACACACAGTACCATTACGAGGTAAAACAATTAATTGATAGTGCTGTTTAAGAAAGGAATGACAACAGCACGACATAACCAACAAAAGTGAATATACAGGTTACGAAAAGATTACACGTATAAATATAAAGTGAAAAGTGAAATGAAACCAGACATAAATCATAAAAAAAAAAAACACGTAACACTCATACAAAACGTGACGAATTTTGTGGACGAGGGTGCAAGATGATTATTATCTATAAATATGAGAAAAACAAATTCGTTAGGAATCAATTAAGCGCGAACTCTTGGTCCGAAGCTCTCCACGATTTATCGTTAGAAAACCGTGTAATATATATATAATTTATAATATATATATATATACATATATACAGATCTACATTGTAACATATATATATATATATATATATTATAACGTATATGCGCCACGAGAGAATTTTGTTCGTCGAGCCACAGAGAAGCCAATGTGTGTGTATAAGCGATTTGCATTTAGTTAAGCACTTGATTCCGACTGACAAATATATATATACACATATATATATTTGCTGTTCGTCCGATATTTGCGGCGTGTATGAGCCTGGTAATGGTTCGCAGTCCGTTGCGAGAATCGCGTATATAAAGGGGAGAATATAAAAAGTGGTGGGGAAGATGGGACGAAAAACAAAAACGTGAAAGAAAATTCAGTGAGATCCGACAACAGTGTGCAGGAGTTTTGGTGCATAAGAAATTTCTTATTATTGGTGCCATTCGATGTGAATCATGGCATATGCGAACGTAGAATATGATCAATCTATTAATAAATGAAATTATAAATATGTGGATGTGAATATGTGTGTGTATATATTCATATATATATATATATATATAATTATAGGTATACGTATATATATATGTATATATACACATATGTCAAAATGTCCAAGGTGCATTTCTGGTGCGTTGCATACACACACACACAAGCATATATATATATATATGTACATATACATATATCTATATATGTATATTCGTATATCACATATGCATGTCATTAAATCAATTGCGAATGAATGGGGGTTATGCTCGTGTGTGCCCGCGTGCGAGTGTATTTAGCCGAATATATGTGAATCGCGACCGCGTTTCTAGGTTATACGAAGGGGGATAAGGCATAATTTTAAAAAAGAAGAAACAGAAGAAAAAAAGCGTAAAAAAAATATTTCATTCTCATTCTGTGATGACTGTCTGAATATAAAATGTTCACATCAAGTTTAAGCTAACGATTAAATTAATTAAATCTAGCGAATAAAGATTCAATTAACAGTCGTTGAATGTACTAACTGCGCAAAGAAAGAAAAGAACAAAAAATGAAAAAAAATAAAATAAAATAAGAAATACCTTTAGAAGACGTAAGGAGGAAGGAGAGACGTACATGCATCCGTAATAAATATATTTAACAACAAAAGAAAAAAGAAAGAGAGATAAAAAGCAGAAAACAATTAATAAATTTAAACGAGGAAAGAAGAAACACAAAACACATGATCGCGTCAGGGAACATAGACACACCAACAACAACAAAGCAAATAAATAAATAAACAAAGGAAAATGAAACTATAATTCAAGAAAAATTTCAACCTATACGACTACCTATTATACCTTGGAGACACAGAGAATTAAAAGGAGAAGTTCTTTAATCAGCGGAGAAGAAAACATGCATTAAGATTTATACATATATTGTATAAGTTTAGTCATTTCACATTTGCTTTTGGGAATATCTAGGAAGTTTTATGTATGAATTATTATGTGTAATTGAACAAAGGAGTCATTATTAAGTAAAAAAATGAAAAAGAAAATCGTTCACAGCGCATATTATATGCATGGATACCTGTATGCGCCCAGTGCTGCGTGTACGATACATTCATTTATAAATATATATATGTATATATACACATATATATGTATATTTATATATATATATATTTATATTCCTTACATGGACACAAACACATTACATATATATATAAATATTATGACGAAATGAAAGAGAGATGACGGAAGAAAAGGGGAAACATGGAAAAGATAAGGAAATTAAGAGTAAAATGCGAACGCTGCGGAGCCACTGTATCATACGTTTGTGTAACTAAAGTATAGAAACAACAACAAAAATCATACGATTATAAAACTATAATGATACAATAAATACTTACCGTATGTCTTATATAAATGATAAATGCTACTGCGTCTTGGTTATTATTCGTCGTTTCATAGAGTTTGTGATTTTTATCCACTTTTGTCGCTACCTCGAGATATCGATATAACTCGAAATTCGATATATTGAAATGTGAGCATGGTGTTATGTTTGTAAGAAAAGAAAGCGTAGCTTTTAGGAAAACGTTTTCATTGTTTATGTGTTCGTTTTATGATGTCATCGTTAGAGGATACAAGCGAGCTTAAACAATAGACTAGTTCAGACCACTTGGCGTATATAAATATTTGAATATCATTCAGTGAGTGATAATGTATCTCTCCAAATAAGTCAGTTGAGCTTTTGATTCGAGTTTTGCCAGCTCGGCGACTATCGGCGCCATTTGTTGCACATGATTTTGATAATTCGAACCTGCGTGAAAAACCAAACAAATGATTAATGTAACGAAGAAAATGTGCTGAATGGCACGAGTAGCACGAATGATCAATCGCTTTACAAACCCATGGCAATTCTCTTTTGTCCGTAAGTGACCTTTCCATCGAACTGGTCCAATGGAACTTTAATATCAGGACCTACTTGCTGAATAGTCACGTTCAAATGATCTTCAATGTCTGCCAAGTACTGCGAATGAAAATTAACAATGAGTTAGCAGGGTAAAAAGATGATATTTATGGGTCAATTTGTCTAAATGTACTCACTCGTGGTTCGTTGTACCACATGCAGCATCCTCCTTGATCGGTGAGATTCGTGTTGTTGCAGTTGCGTCCTCGCGACGAACACCACTCCCCGTGGTACCAGACTTTCTCGGGCACATTACTCACGAGAGAAATAGCTAAACCCATGCGCTCGGCACGTCCGACTCTTCCTATACGATGTACGTAGTTGGATTTCTCATCGGGTAATGTTATGTTTATCACTGCAAACATAGGGTTTTATAAGTCAAATACTTTAAAGCATTCAGAATTGTAAAATATTCCAGGATACACAAGGAAACTTACTGAAAGGCAATCCAGTTATGTCTAAGCCTCTAGCCGCAACGTCCGTGCATATTAAAAATTTCACTTCTTGTTTTTTGAATTTCTCCAAATTGGCCTTTCGCTCCGGTGGTTTTCTGTCACCGTGCAAGCAAACGCAAGAAAATTCATTGCCGCCCGTTTGTTTTAAATAACGCTCGAGATTATCGCAGTCCATCTTTGTCCGGCAGAAAATAATGGCACGGTCCATCTTGTGCTCCCTTATAGCACGAATGCAATATTCACCCTTCAAGATTTTTGTTGCTTCGGACAGAGTTTCTGAAAATCGATAGTTACGATTGTATGATTATAAATGCTACGATAAATTTGATAGCGTAGAAATGGACTATTGCATGCTATTGATGAAAAACTGACCCGCAGTGTTATTGCCTGGTTTTACATTGTCTCTGTAATGAACGCCATCGGTCTCGATGTGGGACCTCAAATTATGCCAAGATTTGTCCGTTTGAGGATCAACCGTTACTACAACGTGATGAACCGTCTCTGGCACTGCATCTTCCCCTTTCAGATCCACCCACGTTGGAAAATGCATCAAACGTTCCTATGACAAAGAGATTAGCGATAAACGGTAAGTATCAATTATGTTTTGTAGTTGTTATATTTATTTTCAGGATGCCATATTACCGCCATTTTCTTGACTTCAAAAGCGTGTAAAGTCGCTGAACATACGACCATTTGTAGTCTGTTTCCATCGCTAGTTATTTTTGGTATCTGCCTGTGAAGTCTTTCGATCAATTCCGAGTGTCCTTGTTTCAGAAGTCCATCCGCTTCGTCGAGTACAAAGAATCTATGTATTGAAAGGGAATTTTGATTAAGAAAATAAAAGTCCAATATCATTGCGATAATTGAGGGAGACTGAACATTTCAGTAAAATCACCTGCAATGCGTCAGAGACAAATAACCGCCTTGAATGAGATCTTCGAGACGGCCCGGTGTTCCGACGACTATATCAACTCCCGCATTCAGTACGGATATTTGTTCCTTTACGTTTACACCTCCGACGACGAGGAGCTCTTTGATCGATGGATTTTTCATGTGCACCTTGAACTACCGAGAACATTGTGACAATTGAGTTTGAATCTCAGTTGATTATAATACAATATGTGAATTCTAGGTACTGACCTTTTGAATTTGATTATAAGTTTGTTCGGCAAGTTCGCGCGATGGCTCGATGACAATCGCTTGTGGTGCATTCTTCGTTGGTTTCAAACTGTTTTTATCGCTATTTTGACTACCAGTAACAGGATTTGGCGTTATAGATGTTTTAGGCGCAGCGGAAACCGCCACATATCCAGCGGGAGGATCATGCTTGAACGGTTGTGCTCCAAAATTGAAGGACATCTCCGCATTTTTTAAGACAACAGCCGGATAGAAAGTCTGAGATTTTTGTTGAGCATTTAAGGTGAAAGCCAGACCAAGATCAACTCCATTCTTCATGAAGCGTATTTCGCCTTTTTCGAGATTCAAGAGGCAACCAATAACATCGTGCATGCCGAATGGTTCACCATAATTGTCGAATTGCTTGGCATTAGATTTTTTTCCAGTACCACCAAAACCAAATCCGAATTTGTCAGTTCCTAGATCTAGAGCTGCCTGCAAAGCATTCCAAATTTAAGTAAATAAAAACAATTTACAAATTTCTGGGTAGGACACACAAACATTTTACCTGAGATTGTGACCATCCTACTCTGCATAAGCCTTCATCGGTAACAATAGCTTCGTAATAAAACTTTCCATTTCCCTGTATTCCTTTATTAGCGCGGCAACCATGCCATTCCCTCTGTTCTCTGCTCTGACAACGTAAACCATCGGGTGTTATAGCCATAGCTCTACCTCTGTCGAACAAGCTGAGTGCCCAATGAGAAGCTACAAATCAAATAATTGAGTCTGACTATTCTGTTCACTGCATTCGTTCACAAAATAAACTCAGTTGGTTTTGCATACACAACAAGAAAAGACTATACCTTGGGGCGCTGAACTAGAAGAATGTGACGATCCTTTCCCAGATTCTAAATCTTTCAGAGTTTCCCAAACTATTTGTAAAATGGGAAGGCAGAATGCTCCTGTTTTACCGCTTCCTGTTTCTGCAGCCATAAGTACATCTCCACCGCCCAAAATCAATGGTATGGCTTCGGCTTGAACATCTGTAGGGAGGCTGACAAAATAATCGTTTTACGTTATGAAAGGCTGAATATTCCACTGGTTATAGGGCTATACTTGAAGACTTACGTCCACTCCATATCGTCTATTGCTTTGGCTATCTCGGGTAATACCCCCATTTCTACAATCATACAGAGAGATAGTACATAAGATTTTTCACTTGCTAAAGCCATAACCAAATGGAATTATGAAATAATACATACCTTCGAAAGCTGTCATCGTGAAAAATAATGTGTTAAGCTCTTGGCATATGAGGATAACGACGAATTCACTCGTGATTCCTTAACAATTTCTGACTGACGGAAGACTGTTAGAACCGGCTAGCCCTAGAATTTACTTCGCTATGTCCCGATTCGAACAAGTTAACGTAAATTAACAACTCACTCGTGCTGGTTATGCTGCTAATAACACACAATGCAGTTCCCGCCCTTATCGGTACTAGCGCCATCTATCGGGATAAGAAGTATTCACAGAAGAATTCTTCATGCATCGCGGTCGGTCTACTCACACTCCTTCTTACCGACGCGACACTTCGATCAAGAAAGATACGATAATTGGAGCAACGTGCGACAATTGAAATTCGCATTGACACATTACATTATGAAAGAACAGGGTTATAATTCCTGTGAATAATTTCAGATTAAATTTAGGTTAAACATTGCCAATATACTAAATTACATAGAAAGCCGGATATAAATGAGGACTCTTCGTTGAAAGCGACCATTTGACTTTCACGTTGACGAAGCGCCGCGTACCCCACCTCGCGTGCCGGGTGCGTTTTCGTTCTACCAACGGAGGTGCGAGCCAAAGCCAGGCTCTATTGGGGCCTCCGACGTCGGCCGTGACAGGTTGGAATCACCCCGTTCGTCTCAAATCGGAGTGTTTCATCGTGGTCGTCGTTCCTCGTTTGTCAAGACCAAGGAATATTTACATAGAAGTGCGCGGATTAAAAGAAAATTCAACGTAAAATATCGTTCAATACCGGTGATCACTGCTGATAGAAGCGGAACGATTAAAACTATATACACACATATATATATATATCGCTTAGAGAGATAGACTAGTAGAAAAAATCGTGACGCAAAATAATTTCTTTCCCGAACATCCCATCCCAAATATATATCACGTATTTATAAACCTAAAAAAATTTTGAAAATTTCCGTTTCGCATTCCTCGTTTCGTAACAGTACGAAGTTCTCGGTGTTCCGTAGCGAGTAATTCGCGTTCCCTTCGTCATACCTTTCGGACCGTAAATTTATTAGTCAGAGAGTTATGGCGTTTTTGCGAACGGTGCCGCGTTGCTGTGCCGGCAGTAAAAAGCTTAGCAAGTGTCTACCGTTAACCGCTGGTTTGCTCGAAAATGCTGGGAGACCTACGGTGCAGTTGGTGCAGGTGTTGGCACGAGGATACGCGAGTTCGTCATCGGCCACGACAATCAGCACGGGACAGCCGGCAGCGCCAAGACAGATCGATCCCCTTGATCTCAAGTTTAACGATCCCGTGGCATCCTTTAAGAGTAAAACTACGACTGAACTGATACGTGCCTACATCGTTTATCAAATATGTTCGATCGAGTACATCGTCGAGAACAACATGAAGGTGAGTGCGATTCTAAAGTTTTTTCCTCGTACCTCCTCCGTTACCATTACTCCTAAATTGCCGAGCACGCCCGAACGTGACTGCGTTTCGCCGGTTATCCGAGCATACACGAGCTCGTGTGCGTGCCTGAATATACGTGTGACGTGTGTGTGTGTGTCTTGTGGCTTCTCTCGCCTCGTCCGGCTCTTAGACGCCTCGTTTCGGCCACACTCTCGAGCCTCGTTTTGCGAACAGATATTATGCATGTTATCATATACGCGTAGCGGAACCGATGAGCTTCCTGATATACAATATACCACGGTATATTATATGATATTGTGTGCTGATATTGAGTAATACTGATACGTCTCAAGTTTTCACCAGCTGCTTCCGGTACTCGGATATATAAATGCGACGATATTAACTCATTATTACGTACAATTTACACGTAAATTACGTGGTATTACATGCTTTCAGGTCTGTTAAGCCATGTCTACGTATTTATTAGGATAATATTCTTGTAAAATTGGATTTGATATTTTGACCTAACCTACAATTTTTTTACAGATTTTGGCAACGACTGCCATGGTAATTTGCGACTAGAATAATTGTTTAGTTGGTTTTTCTGCGACACTTGTTCTTGAAGAAGGCAATTTTATAAATGCTAGAAGGAAAATTGTGGGAAGTTCTCAATGAAAGTTTGGCGATGGAAAAAATATTGGTCTATTTTCAAAATTCTAAAGTTTGTGTTAAGTAATTCACATTGTTTCATGAATATTTGTAATAATGATCATGAGATCAGTGTAAGATTCTGAAAGAAGTTGGAACGAGAAAGATAATTGTAAGATTTTTAAGAACGATTAATCTATACATTTGTAAAATGCATGATTAAAGTCAGCCTAATGTTCCGTTAACGATACCAGACTGTTATCTTCAATGGCACTATATCATTTTCTTATCAATAACATTGTCGATCAAACTTTTACAAATATTTGCCTTACAATGAAATATTGATGTTCCACAAAGGCGCGGAACATCTTTTGATTGCATAATTTCTCAAATGTTTTTTATTCCAAGCTTCTCGCATATGCGACAACATATTTTTCATCCAAAGTTAACTTTTTTTCTGTAAATCTCCAATAATTATGCACAGTTTGACATTTTTATTTGGCCAGCCTCCGGTTCATGCGGTTGATAATAATGAAATTTCTTTGGGTTCGTTTGCTCGAAGACAATTTTAGCCAACTGCTGAACTACGTATTGCCAAAATATTTTACAGACTAGCATCCGCTATTGTCAAATTCCTCTAGTCATTGACAAAATTCAACTGCGCAAGAGTTTGCGCAAAAGCTTTTTATTCTTTACTGACAAAAAATGCATCGCTCTTTACTCACAATTTTTTGTCATTTTTTTAGATCCTAAAATATAGACAATTATCGCAGCGGGCATATTTTAATCACGTTGGCCTAGTTGCACGAGATGGCTCATCGAGGGACGACAAACTGTCTCGTGATGGTCGATGAGAGGGAAAAAGAAACGTTGTCCACGCCCCTCTGACAATTGTCCAACGATTATTCAACGAGGGTCGGTTGGTACCGCCAAATTATAAAGATGCTGCAACGAGAGCATCGTCAAACCGTTGAAAGACACAGGAGGATATTTGCGACGTTACACTTATTGCCCTGGGAGACATTGAACTCTGCCGGTGTAAAGAGTGGGCTGCGCTGCCTCAGATTGGTGCGCCGTCAGAGAGCGTAGAATATCGTGCTGGCACGGCACGGCGCTCGCGCGATATTGATTTCACCGTTGGAGTTGCACGACGTATAGAACGTTTCGTTGGTGGTAGAAGAGACAACGTCGTGGACGAGAAACTCCCCCGATCTACCCTTGGAATGTAACACGGCCCACACAGATACACACAAACTGGGATGTGTGCCGGTGGTCGAGTTACGTAACGATGCAGCGATCACTCAGCCCGCCCTACATCTTCGATTTTCCCCCGACCTATCTGCAAAATTCAATTTCAACGCGACTTGCGATTGCTACATTAATTTCTTTTTCTCTACCTGACTTTTGGCAGACACTGCGACGCCATTACACGTTTCGTCGACTCACTGGCCAATGTTCTACCATCGAGTCACCCGATGGCACAGGATGGAGAATGTTTCACCTGCGTTGGATCATTTTCCAACCCCTCAATGAGTAACTTGCAGTCGTGACAATGCCAGAAATATTAGAGAATCATTGGATAACACGAAAAACATCTGCACCGAAAAAGTAGATCAATAAACGGTCGTATGGATTTTCGGATGCCACGAGCCTTCTCGTGCTTGCACTTCTCTTGGGTGTTGCAATTCGTGAACACGAAAATCGCTAGCGCTTGCGCGTTCTCACAATTCTCTGGGTACGTTCGCGTAGTTTAATCTTCATGGACGAGCAATTTTCTAACACGAATACGAAGACTCTTGTCCCCAGACAATTCTTATTAGGACCTCGAACTTCCGCAATTCACTCGCAAGACAACGACTTTTGCTTTGGTTCGTTTAGTTGGATCGAAGTCATAAATGCGACGAAATTCTTGGAAACTCCGAGGGCTGAGTTTCAGGTCTGAAAACGATTCGAGGGAAGAACTCGTCTCCCTCTGCCTCGCTCTCGTTGGAAGGGTCAAGTCTCGAATCGATCTGGCATGCGGCTGGAGAGACTCCATGTTTGGGAAGAACAGAGCTCCGCTGAAAGCATAATCCACTGGGACTATCTACCTGAAAATAAATCCAGAAAAGTTCGTCTCGTTGGAAATGTTCTTCTTCGGGGGAAAAGTCCTTGGTCGATACAGCGATCAGTACAATCCACTGGACTTATCTACCTGAAAATAAATCCAGAAAAGTTCGTCTCGTTGGAAATTTTCTTCTTCGGGGGAAAAGTCCTTGATCGATACATCGCCATATTTTTCCTCTAGAAACAGATTGGCACAAAATTGAACAGGATGCATTTTTCTACCGACAATTATCCCTTCCACTCACTGGCCACATTACGTCCTAATTGCACTCAGGAACTCACTAGTCTGCTCTTCTATCTGAAATAATACTGCGGCGTAACAATCCTTCGTTTTCATTACGAGAATATCTTGCAACGTTCTCGCACAATTTCTTCTTTTAATATCAGTCCAATGACCTTGTCTCCAACGAGACATTTCTGCATTTAACTTTAAACAGTTCTTCCATCACATTCGTTCCATCCATCAATTCCAATGGCAAAAGTTAGTCGTTTATTCCTTGGCGAGATGTGCAAAGAGAGAAACGACAAAAAACGTGATCGTCGTAGCTCGTCGTTACGTAACCAACATCGAGACTCTGCGTCGAGTATAGTCTCCTCGTCGAGTCGGTATTCGGATCTTCCATTGGATCGATTTTTTTCCTACTCGCAGTGGCACTCTTATCGCCAATCTACACCATACCATTGCTGTAACGTTAAACCTTAGTTGTCGATTCTCTCGTGTCTCCACTTTATCTACATACGTGCCTGAAAGCCAGAAGCTTCCTCGCAGACAAAATTTGACTTCATTGAAATGTGCAAACTACTTCAACCACAAACAGCTAGAAAAGTGCACGATAACGACGCTTTTTCCTGCTGGAAGGAAGGGAAATGAAAAATTCAACGAGAATAGAAAAAAAATGTGTTTCATTATTTATCAGCAGGCAAGTATCGTGCTATAACACAATGTAAAGAAGTTTCGTAACGATTGGTTGAGCGTGGAGACAGTTGCGGTGAGTTTATTACCTAATGAATTTGTACTTTTTCTCTTTTTACCTCTTCTTCTTTTTTTTCCAGAGGAAACAATGCTATCTAGCAAGGAATGAACTTCAACGCGAAGCTCAAAACATGTTTATCACCGTTCGAGGAATATATCTGCTGCTGAGGGCTCGTGCAATGCATTTTCAAGGATCGCCCATTGGAAGAGACTCGTGGATACTCGTGAGGCAATAGAGCTTCACGACCGAGTGTGTACAACGTAGCTTCCTATGACAAATATGGGAGATTGTCATCTGCATGGAGAAGTGGACAGGACTCGCATGATCGAGTGTACCGAGACAGAGGAGAGAATATAAGAGAACAAAAAATAATTCAGAATCTCGAGTAGAAGGGATAATAATGGTCATTACTCGGGAACGTCGGTTTTGCCGGCTATACGTGACGTAGGTGAACTTAATATTGATTTCCCAAGGCCCCACTGGTACAGTAGACGGCACAGCGACGAGCTCCACGGCGCCGCGCGCTCGCTCGAGTACTATGGCAACTACAATTACTCGTTTTCCGGTATTATGCGATGGGACAATACCAAACGACGAATCGGTACGAGGCTTTTTCCACGACGAGGATACAGATCTCAGGGCGTTGGTTGTTTATTTTTTGCGAAAACGTTGTGAATATATTTCTTTATCTTTCTGTTTTCAGAGATAAGACGAATGAGTAACTCAAGTTGTTTAGGTAAAGTCTGGTTATCTCTGGAGATTATCTAATTCAAAATAATAACTGCAGACGACCAAAGCGTTATCGGTGTCTGGGAAATCATTGAAGAGTCGTAAAAGGATTATTACGCCCATTATCGAAGATTCGAGGATTTGTTCAATGATATTTACCAACGATAATGCTCGACTATCGTACAATCACGATTTTACAAACGATGGTTTCAAGACAATCTCACGATCATCAACGAGTCGGTGAGATTGCATCCATCAGGAATACTCGGTGATGGATGAAGATATAAAATATACAACGTATATTCTAATCTTGATGGAAACTGTGTCGTTGCTTTCCAACGTCGTTTCAAAGTTAACCGCTGGCTTTTTCATAATTTTCTTCTTGTTCAGGAATCGATGAAAAGCAGCGACGAGGGTAGAGAGGGAAAGAGGAGAGACTTCGTAGAAAGACTACAAAAGAGGCTTCTACGAGTGGACTAAGGGAAAATCCTCCCCCGCTGTTTGCTTCGCGATTGTAACGACGAAGCTGTACTTTTCAAGGCGAGACCGAGCCAAAGTACAGTCTCTCTCTCTCTCTATTTCTCTCTCCCATTTCGATTCGATGTGGAACAATGTCTGAGGAGACGCCTCCTTTTCCTTCCTTGGCTCGTCGTCTACGAGCGGTTTGCCAATGTTCCGGTTTGGAACGTGAAAAATGGAATCGTTTATGCTAGATCCATAAAAGGCTCGTCGCTTGCTCAACGGGGCACTGGACTCCCTCGTAACGCTCGAGCGAGAAAAAACGTTGCAGCTGTTACGATAATTATTCGAGCCGTTTCCAGCAAAACACGTGTTTTACGTTTTTAATATTTAAAGCACCGGCGTCGATTGGTTGCCAACACGTTGCTCGTGTTTGTTCGCGTTACGCACCTAGCAATACGTTAGTCGAACCCCACTAGAGAGGGCTGATGAATATTTTTCTGTCGTTTCTGTTTTTTTTTCTCTCTTCGAGAACCCGTGACTCGTTTCTTGTCGCTCTCGACTTGTGTAAAAATATAACTGTCGAACTGACGCTAAGAGGGAGTAACACGTAACGCGTGGCATTGCGAAACGTAGAAGACACCTGAGAAATTTGGCGAACGACGTTTCGAAATTTTGAGCGCGGACCTTGTACAGGTTTTTTTTTCTTTTACTATTCTTTATCGTCAAAACGTTACGTATCGAGTAAATATTGAACTTCTGGTCCGCGAGAGTTCTTTTTATCGGAATTGATACGTCGTACGTAATTTTCGGAATGGAAATTCGGCCGGTTTGGCGCCAAGGAGCTAAATTCTAGAGCAAAGAACTTAGAGCTACATACACTTATGTAATAACGTAGTACACAGTAATAGCAAATGCAATACATTGTACCTACTGGCGTAAAAATTCTGTAATTTTATCTTATGTTTTTTTCATACTTTTTGTTTGATAATAAGAACTACGTACAGCATTGTAAATACAAGATCTCGTCTTATCGCGCTTAGTATAGTGTAGATGTAGCGATCGATCAAAAGATGACAAAACACTAAATGATTTACGCGAGGATAATTGAGCTTATATGGAAGAGGAAAGGAACTTGGAGCGTCGAGATGTTGCTCGTGAAATTATGAATTATATTGAGACACGCGTCGTTCTAACCGTACAATCTTTAGTAAATTAAGTCTCTCAAAGCTATTAGCTGTTATAAACGAAGTCGTACTAAACTTATTCTTACTGTAGTTAAAAAAAATAGTTTTATCGAGGAGAATTTTTTATGGGAAAGACAATTTTGTCAATGTATCTAGGCGTTTCCTTGTAGTCCCTTAACCCTTTGAGACCTGAGTACTTTCAAGTCTATGTGGTTCGCAGACGCATAGGCTGACGCGTATATGCGTCCTTAGAGCTCAAAGGGTTAAACAGTCGATATTATGCTTATCGTAGATTATGTAGATTGTAGACATTAGATTGTTGACGAGAACGAGGAATTTAACCTTGTATTTTTGCGGATGACGAAAAAAAATTTGTAATTTGTCGTACGTAGGATTGAACTTGAGTCGAGTGGGGCCCCCATTGCCGCGAGGGAATGACCGAGATCTCATGCAGTCGAGTACTTACAGCCCAGACACCCGTCCAGACGAAGTGGGAATATATGCGATCTTGTTTCCTGAGTCACATACTCATCTCGGTTTATCCATATACACGTATATAGGCAAACTGGGAAAACTAATGATAATACAATCGAGGTCATACGCCTCGAGACTAGCTTATCACTCCTCGCGTATCTCATATGACATTGTAAAAGTCTCAAAAGCCTGTGCTTTTTTTTCTTTCTCAAATATCGTCTCGCCAATCGCCTCGTTAACGACATCGAGTTACGTAATCGAGTGTCAATGATGTCAAATTGATTCTGAGAATAATTGTAATCCCTTGGAATTTAAATTTGTAATTCAATTTGTATAGCTCGAAATTTGAATTTTTCCAAGTGAATTCAAGCTGCAATTGCTGATCGAACATTGAACTCTCTCTCAAGTTTCTTCGCTTGGATTATTTAATCGTAATTTTAATTTATGCTTAAGAAATATTGTTTACTTAATTACACGCGTATCTTTCTGTTCACCAGCTCGTTTCGAACAAGCTTGTACCGAGTGGTTCGTTATCGCTTTCCGTCGTGACGAACGAAAAATCGCTTGGCTCGCACATTCGTTCGCTTTCCTTCGAGGCCTGCGAGGCGTATCGGAGTTCGTAATACACGTACAGGCCAGAAAACTAAGAGGCTCGTCGACGTCTGCGTTGGACAAAACGTGATCGGATTTGCCAGGGCAGACACACACGTGCTAAGTAATCCGCCCAAGGCCATCCGGTTAAGTCCGTGGCGCCCGACATTGCCATCGCAGAACTCCGTAGGCACCATCACAAGGCGTTTAACATTTTTTCGTCTCTCGGTCTCTTACTCTCTCTCGCTCTCTCACTCACAAACTTCTCGAGGAGAGTTGGCGTTGCCCGTGAGGAGACGACGATGGCACGCGAATGTTAAAGCAGAAACGAAACGGACGTTGCTAGAAACTGCAGGAACAGAGAGGATTAGGATCTTTTTCGGATGCTTGACTAAAATACATCAGGGAAGAGGAGAGAAAGAGGGACAATTGGAATGTAACGTGCAACGAGTTCACGGGGTTCATCAAACTAGTCTTCTCTTCACCACTAGCTTCTCGAGATGTTCGCGAACGTTCTTCTTCTTCATCTCCTCCATCCCGTCGACTATTAAATCTGAAGAATAGTTTCTTGGCAACGAGTTTACCGCCTCGATTTTCCGGTGCCAAATCCTCTGACGTTATTGCCAATTTTTCGTTACAACGTTGGATAGTTAATAATTGGGCCGAGATATAACAAAATCCCTAGAATCGTTAGGGTCGAGGGATTAGAATTTGCGAGTAATTATCGAGACTTATTTCTGTATTGATAATCGAGAGATTAGTGTTATTTATCGTTAGCTCGTTGAGATTTTTCTCATTTCCTATTTTCGTTGAGATTGTGGTTTGGTTTAGAGATGGAACTAACGAGTTCATATCTATTATGAAGATCTACCATTTTGCTAGGTGCATTGCGAATCTCTAAGGGACCTTGGGGTACCTGGCTTCGGAGGAAACGGTCACTTAGGGATCTTTGTCGGAGCTAGCAACACCCTGGGATCTTAAAATAGTAACCCTCTTAAACTGACTACATCGTAGCAGCGAAAGACAAAAATCGATGAGATAATCGCCACCGAACAATGCACAAAAGTAGCCACGGATTAAAAATGCAGTTGTTATTTAAATCGAGAAAAGTAAGGATAGTTGAGAAAGTTGAGATTTTTTGGAATTTCTCAATTCAAAAGTTTGTGTATCATAACAAAGAAAATTTCAAGGTCATCTGCAGGGTGTCAATGTCATAATGAAATATCAACTGCGCCTTGGAAAGTCTTTTGAACAATTGTCACATGATGTTGAGTTTGAGAAACAGGCGTTTCAAAGATTCTGGGACTAATGAGTCAGCGCCAAGTCTCATCTCGATTCAGGATCTTGCCTTGGCTCTACCAACCACCTCTCTCTTCTCATTAAGTACAACGCGATTCTTTCTAAACGACATTTCAAGGACTTGGCTACCCAAGACCTCCGACAACTTCTCAACGATATCGCCAAATGTTGAGAATTTTGAGAACCGAGAATTTAGAATGCCCGAAACGTTTCAAGGCGCACTTTGGTAAGTTTGTCTAGTCTGAAAGTCATCGAATGTCTCGCTAGTGTTTGTCAAAACATAATTCTAGCTTGTAAAAACGCAAATTTTACTAACAATAATCTTCCGTGTGTTTCAAGGATTTGGATTGTTCATCAACGCTGAGCAAAAACTGAGACAATGTATGAGAGAGCTTTCAAGGTGCTTGACTAAATCCAGTTGAAACGGATTTTGCCTCTGGGTCGACAAATCCAATCAAACGGATATGTAAGCTGGTCGGGACTGAATTTGTGCTCGACAGCGTATTTTATTCGACGAGAGCATTGAGGATCCAGGAAATGAGAATAACCAGTTGGAGCGATGACACGATTGAACGAAGCAAATTTTCTGTTTCCACGTGCCATGTTCTACCTGAGATTTTGTGGAACAATGTCTCGACTCGATACATTCATCGTCATTAGTATAATTAGAATATTATTCGCAATCCGCCTAAACGACAAATTTTCAAACTCGACACGGTTTCATAATTTTCGTTAAGCGTTCTTCTTAGTACTTTGCAAAAGCAAGATGCGTTTCCTTCGCTCGAGAGAGCTTTTATTGTCTTCTTAAATGTCGACTATTTATCGATAAATATTTGCGGTTGGCTTTCTCGTGTGTATTCCGTGTAAATTCCAGTAGTTTTCATAAAGATTAGCCCTCCGGCTTCGTTTATTGAGCGTACACATACACTTGTCAAGGTGAAGGTTCTGAGATTTTGTTTGCACTCTTATCTCAGAGTCTTCCCCTCTTTTCAACGCGATAGTCGAACTCCAGGAATATCACACGTGGTACATTCTCTGCCTCGAATAACGGGGATGACGTATTTTTCTTCCTACGCATAAAGTTTGTATACACGAAAATGCGATACGTTATCGCTCTGAAAAGTACTCTCATTAACTATGAATGATCAGATTTCCCTCGTTCCATTCGAGACGAGAATTTCCTGCATAGTTACATTTACAACGTTTCCTTATAAATATTGTGCAATGTCTCATTCACTGGAAATCACAATTTTGTGACTAAAGCTTCATTGCTAAAAGTTACAGTATGATTAGTCGAGAAAGAAAACAAAACAAACTTGTCTAGTCACTCGATGATGTAAGCAAATCATTGTACGTCCGATGACCAAAAAACTCGTGGATGTTCGCACTAATTTCTTATCGCAAGTAGAAGTGATATGGCACACAAACTACGCGTGCGAGGATCGTTAAGCTTCTTTTTCCTCTTTCTACACCGATATCGTATTATCGTCGAGGTGGCGACAAATTTGAGAAGATAAATTTTATGAATGAGCTCCGTCGAATGGTCGTTCCACTTGATAACGAAATTTAGCGATAAGATTGATTAATCGGAGCTTATAATTATAATTCCTATTTCTAATTAAACGGATAATTCTACTAAACGTTGAATGAGCGAGATATAAGCTACGGCCTTTTATAACATTTCCAATGTTTCAGATGACTACTTGATTATAACGAAGACCACCTACGTTCCAGTTATAATGGAAAGATAACGAGCCGAAAGGCGCAAGGAGAGACTTAATCGACGTTTGGAATTTGCGACGAGAGTCTTGTATGAAAAATGGACGCAAATTTGCGCATCGGGCAATGTTTTCTCATCGATCCGATGATTCGTTCACGAAGCGAGACAATATCGAATGGGATATCCCGCTTGGTTGATTGAAACGAATGCCGAACACCGAGCGAAACCCTGAAAGATCCTTAACGTTCTTTCTCTTTTGTTCTCTCTCTCTCTTTTCTCAATCTACATTGCACGCCAATGAGAAATGAGAATGTGAGAAGCTGTCGTTTCAATCTGCGTCTATTTTTAGATAGTAATCTAATCATGGATGGAACAAGCACTTCAAGGATCGCGAATCAGTATCGAGTAACAAATTCGTCCGGGTCTTCGTCTCGTGCTTGATAAGCAAATGGATCGTACGAAGGGTTCGATAGGATGGATCTCAAGAGGCTTTGAACAACAATTGAATCGAGATAAGAAGGAAATTAGTAATGCAGGAAGGTTGTTTCCCTCGTACTATTTTTCGTCCTCGTGACGAATCTCACTGCGATTCTTTTCTTCTGACGCACGTGGAGTCAAGACGAGAAGCGAAACGATGACGCGGTCGTGAATTTGGCACGAGAGGCGAAAAACAGAAATCGATTCTGCTACGTCACAGTCACGACGAGAAGTTAAATGGACGAGCCTCCAAAAGCTCATTTTTGGCCCACTCTGGTCGGACGAACTCCTCGTTACGCGAGTGAGAGTGCAGAGTCCAACTATTTTTATAAATACGAATTTCACATTTGGCAGAGACTTCATTGTTGTATTCACGATTCGCGCAACGAGAATCTTCTTTTTTTAAGACTTATTGCAAATTTTAAGAATCTTCGTGAAGAATGTACAATTTGCGTAACGCAAATATTTCTCTGTTCTTGAGGAAATCGTGAGGTCGCACTACGGCTTTGTTCCTAATCGTCGAAACGGTTTTTAAATAGAAGTGTCTCGCAGATGAATTCGTCTTTGAAAATACGAGAATACAAATCTTATGTCTGAAAAATTTACCAGAGAATACAACGTTCGTTTCGAAAATGAAAAAAAAACACACACAACTTTTGCAAATCCTTGTCCTAGTTGACTTTTGCAATATGCGGTTACTGGGAACTAAGCCAAGCATCCCATATCGTATTTCTCACCTCCCTAATAGTCTTGTGTTTATCAATCAAATAATTTCTATTAATTTTATAATGTTCTAGACAGAAAATGTTGTACACAGCATTGTAGCCTATTCGTTGCTTTAAACATCAGGAACTATTTGCTATATGCTTGTGTTAAATAATCAGTCATTAAGTGTACTTCTTGCCTTTGTTCCTTAACTACCTCATGATGAAAGAATATGCTGTACACCAGTCTCGCTATCATTGTCCTCATCCATAATTCTCTCGGTAGTTCCACTAGCTCGTCTTGCTCGTAGATTTAGTGGATAATAATAACCGTGTATTAATAAACCGTGGCACGAAGACGAGGTGCAGAGAACGCTCCGGATTTTGACCTTCGCTAGAGCTAGAGAACTGTGAAATTTTGATTTTTAAACAAGACTACTTTCATTCCCTTGGTATTTCATTCATTCTCCCTGGAGTACACTTTTTTTTTTTATCTATTAGGGACCAACAAATGTTGAGAACTTTGATGATGGAAGAGAGTGGTCTGTTCTACTAACTTTTCTTCACACTGTAAACTCTCAACTTTTTTAAAGTTAAATCTACGTTAACTTTCTACTACGTGAATGAATAACATGGAAACAGCGGACTATTTATACTAATCATTTCCAAACGGAAGTATCCAGGCCCCAACCGCGTGCCTAACTTCTTACACTCAAAATCTATTTTTACAAATCTTCGTTCGTGCTGTATCACTAACAGCGAGGTTCGATCATTTCGATTTTTATCTTATTCGACTGATTATCGATACAATCTTTAACGAGGTCTATTTTAAGCAATGACAAATGTGTTTGTTGAAATTAATTGGAAAAACAACAATATTTATGATTTCAGTTCATGAAATTCACAAAAGCTGTTCTGGGAGAAAAGCTCTTCACACTTCTTATGAAAGGCACATTTTATGGTCATTTCGTCGCAGGGGAAGATGAGATCAAGATCAGACCTACTCTGGATAGACTGCGACAGTTTGGTGTCAAACCGATTCTCGATTATTCTGTGGAGGAAGATATATCACAGGAGGAGGCCGAACGTCGTGAAGTTTCGTGAGTTATTTACGTCCACGTTGTCGAATAAGTAGGCCGTTGATTATCGAATTAACACCCAAGCAGTGATTAGTCGATAATCAATTTTATTCCAATGATATTTAGTCGCTAGTTATGATGGTCGTTTAATCGTGATGATTAGTGACAATTTTGTAACTCATTGCAGAGCTTCGGTTTCGGAGGCCGGCGACGAGAAGAAAGAGGGAACGTTGAAGAAGTATCACGTGGAAAAATCTTTCGCCGATCGTCGTTACAAGGTCGCATCTGCGAGAACTTATTTCTACCTCAACGAGGCTTCCTGCGAGCGCAATATGGATATCTTCGTCAGGTGCCTGGAAACTGTCGCAGGTGATTTTCTATGGATTAAATGTGCAGGCTTTAAAGAAAGCAACGATAAAGATTCTATTCACTTCTGCTTGTGACTTCTGGCAAGTTGTCACTGACCACTTCAAAAACCTACGTCTATTGCTGCTACGCCTATAAATATCCATATGTAACGAGGTCTTTAAATCTCCACTTCCTGACGATGCAGCAATGACATAATACCGATGCTGAAAATGCCTCGGTCGTACCTGCTATCTCGGACGCTCCTTTTTTTCCATTGCAGATGACGAACGCACGACCTTACAAATTAAATATCCGTCTTGTCAATTCGAGACTAATTTCCAGGTTGATCCTAATCCCGGTGAGAAAATCCTCATTTATTCCAGAAAAACAAAACTAAATGTATTTAAGAAATATAACCTTTCAATTTAGCTTTAGTTACGAAATTGAAAAATGTTTAAATATCGAGAATTTTGGGAAATTACAATTTATCAATTCTGTTTCAGGTGCCTCGATGGGCGTTGGTATAACTGCCGTAAAGTTGACCGCTCTTGGACGACCGCAACTTCTAGTTAGTAGCTACTTTAAAATTGTATTTTATAAGCGAGAGAATAATAACTTTCGTACCAACGTTATCATTAATTTTTGTTGTTGTATTTTGTAGCTTCAACTGTCCGAGGTGATTATGCGAGCTCGTCAATACATGTCCGACGTTGTTGGCGGTGAGGGCGCCGTATTAGCGCATCACGCGAAACCCGACGACTTCAAGAAGAAATTCGAAGAGGCGCATATCACCGACGCTGCACCAGTACAGAAATTCCTCGATAAGATACAGTCCGACAAAGAGGGGTACGTTGATTTTTCATTATCGACACTGCTTAACCGATGAGAGATCAGGATGAAAACCGATGAGAGACGCCGACAAAAAATCGGGACTGGATCGCTCCTTTCTCTCTGACCTATAATCGACCACAACGGGCAACGCTACGATTGGCATATAAAGCTCTACGACGCATTGTCGTACTCGATAAAGTACACATTACGACACGAATTTTATTTCATTTTGAAAAATCTCATGCTCATCAATCGTCATTACTCAATCGCAAACTTTTTTTTCCATTTCATGATAACATCGTTGAACCGTACGCGTTCTTGGATATACAGAAAGTAAGAAATATATACATTAAAAAGAAGGGTTTTACTTTTTCGCAAAATATCGTAGCGCTTGATCTACATAGAGAGCATGCTGCAAACTGGTACCCGGAATCACAATTTCTTTTTCATTCTTGTAATTATATGTGTCTATTTTCTTTACTATTTGGTATTCGTGAGATGGTTTTTTGTTGGGTATATTGTCTTTTTCGTAGATTCCCCCCCAGCTTGTAGATTAGTACAAACTGAACGATTCGACTCAAGAATCGACAGTGAACTCCTTCATCGTGCAAATTTCTTCCTCGTTGAGCCACGAGTTATAAACTTATGATACGACAAAAACGTTAATGGCATTGTTTTTGTTTTCATTTTCACAGTGTTATCCATTTGTTCCCATGGAGTGGTATTCTTGACGAGAATTTTGAGCTTAGCGAGACGTTCCAAGTGCCGGACATCAAGACCGGAAAAATGGTTAGACTGATGACGCAGCTCACGGCCAAGGAGGAAGAGATGTTCAGAAACATGATAAGGCGATTGAACAACATCGTTTCCGTGAGTGTTTCTACTTATCGTCGATCATTAGCATAATCGTACGTGCGACTGAATTCGAAAGATTTAATTTTCATTTCTTCCTCCGCAGGTCGCTGAAAAGTTAGACGTTCGTATAATGGTAGACGCGGAGCAAACGTACTTCCAGCCTGCCATCTCACGATTGACGTTGGAGATGATGCGCAAGTACAATACGAAGAAGGTAATAGTCGTGTCGATTAGCTTGTTATTGCTTTCACGTATCTATCATTGCAGAGTTTAAGCGGTGAGGGAATCTCTCAGAGGCTGTGACCGTGGTCTATTTTGTCTTAGGCTGTCGTGTTCAATACCTATCAGACGTATCTTCAGGAAGCGTTCAACGAGGTGAAGACCGACCTCGAGCAGGCCGAGCGTCAGAACTTTTACTTCGGCGCGAAGATTGTTCGCGGTGCTTATATAGAGCAGGTTTGGAGAGAAATAATTTATTATCTGATGTCAAAGAATTATGTGAGACGTAAATTATTTTCTGTAATGAATTTGCATTTTTTTCCAATCAGGAGCGAGCGCGAGCAGCAGCGATGGGATATGTTGATCCAACGAATCCCACGTACGAAGCGACAACCGAATCTTATCACAAAACTCTCATGGAATGCTTACGTAGAATGAAACAGTACAAAGATAAGGGAGAGGATCCTAAAAAAATTGGTATCATGGTTGCCTCGCACAACGAGGATACTGTTCGTTTCGCAATAGAGAAGTACGTCATGAGGAATAAGTTTAATTCATTTAAAAACGGTGAGAGCACGGGTCGGTTTGTTTAATAATAGAAATGTTGTCGTTTCTAGAATGAAGGAAATTGGAATTTCGCCGGAAGACAAGGTCATATGCTTCGGTCAGCTACTGGGAATGTGCGACTATTTGACTTTCCCCTTGGGTAATCAATTTTATCAATCACTCGCAATGAATTCATTTCCATATTCTCTCAAATTCAATAATACTCACGGAGAAAAATCAATATTAACTAGGTCAATCGGGTTACTCGGCCTACAAGTACCTCCCTTACGGACCCGTGAAGGAAGTATTGCCGTATTTATCGCGGCGAGCTCAGGAGAATCGTGGTATACTAACGAAGATCAAGAAGGAGAAGACTCTCTTGCTGAGCGAGATCACGAGGCGTCTGCGACGAGGACAATTGTTCTACACACCGAAGGGCAATTACACTCCCGTTTGAGCTGGTCATTTCACAAAAGTGTGAAACGCCTAGAAAGAAGAAGATGAGAAGATGAAGGTGAAGAAAAAAAAAATACGAGCCGAGTATGAAATTAAGTAGTGGTTGTAAATTATTGAAACTTTAAAACCCTAATTGAGCGAGAAGCCGTCAAGATTCGAATGATGATTGCGAGAAAACGGAGAGAAGGAGAGAAAGAGAGAGAGAGTGTGTGTGTAAGAAAATTATAGAATGCGAGTGCGCGTTTAACGGTGACGATAGTTTATACGGTTCGATACCGTTGTTCGCTGTTTAACGTCACCGTGATAAGGGTAGCCGCGCGTACATCGTCGTTAAGAAGTTGCCCGACAGTGCAGCAAAATCGATGTAAGAATTATTTCTCGCCCGTTCAACATCGCCCGTTGCGGTCGCGAACTATCAGTTATCCGTAGTCTGTACTACTTTGAGCTCCGATCGAATGATCTTTATGGACGCATGGTACTAAACGTGCTAGATACGAATATATATTTATATACACATATATATGTATTCATGTATATAAATATATATTCTATAGAGACGCTAATTATGTGCAAATATCCCGACGGATAGTATTATTTGTTTGTTTCTATGGATAATAGGACTTTCGCGAAAACAAAAAAACAAATATGCGATATTATCGTCATCGCTGTTATTCCCAAACCCTTCGCATTTCCGCTTGAATTATTCGTTTGACGCGTTCGCGTAAGATGCTTTCCTACCGTATGCACAAATCGGTATACCACGAAGCGATATCCTCCCCTTCAATGATCTCATACTCAGTGTCGATTTAACAAACAGACGGAGCCGGAAAATGAAGAAAATCACAATTAATTACGTAATTCCGTCGTACATCACATATCGCTCGTCGAATATATTTGATCTTTTTTTGTTTTGCCCCATCGCGCCCCAGCTGTCGTTCATCGGTCGAGTCGAGTGCAAAATAGAAGAAAGAGTAAAACGAAGAAGAAAGATATACAATCTTATTTATCCGTGAGCTTTTCTCGTTCTGTTCGATCAAATTAGAAAAATTATGGAGCACGTTGAGCGTGCGTTATCGAGAATCTCTTAGTCGAACGGACACAGGACACGCACCACGGTATGATAGAAAAAAATTAATGCGAGAAGATGGAAGGAAAGGTCGAAAACAAAAAAAAAACGCTGCTGAGTGTACGCGACAAAATCCTAATCGTCAGTACTTACATAAAAGAATGGGGAAAGGTAAACAAAAAATGAAGAAAGAAAGAAGAATAAAACAAAAACAAATGTGTGTTTGTGTGCTTGTATGCGTATGTGCGTGTGTGTGTGCGTGTGTGTACATACTTGTATTACCGTAACTGATAGTCGCGCGGCCGCTATTAAAAGGGAAAGGATCGTATCTCCCGTATTTATGCGAATTCGAATCTTGCGAGCGTTCAACGAGATCCGTTTGAATAAACGACGATAAAAGGGGGCTGTACCGATTGGGTGTTTGTTCGCGGCGAGCCGTGTAACAAAGAAAATCGGTAAATCATGATTTTCAGAGACGGTCCTTACTTTTCTTTTCTTTCTTCTTTCTTTTTTAAATCAACAAATTCATTACGCAAGGGAACAGTAAGAAGAATCGATCGTCGATGCGCAAGCGATTTTTACAGAATATGTCGGGATAAATATTGTGTTTTCTTTTCTAAAAAAAAAAAAACAAAGCGTAAAAAGAAATCAACGCTCTTTCTCTGTTATTTTTATTTTTGATTGTCGATCGAAGCTCGGACAACGAGATGGAAAATTGTTGAACGCTGGCGTGTGCGATCCTCGGGATCCGGGCTTCGATCGAGAAAGTTAAAAAAAAAACAGATGTGTTTGCTCGACGAGCCTGGAATAGCGGAACGAACGGGTCGAAGTTCGTCTCGTGTCCGAGAAGAAAAGAAACAGAATCAAAAGCCTGGTTTACTTTCGATCCGTCGTCGTAGATTCGGCTGGATTCCAAAGAATTATCAAACGAAATATCGAGTGCGAGCTACGCGAAGAGAAGAATGATGTAAAAGTAAAATTTAAGAGTTCATAACGCATCTTGTAGTTTTCAGCCTCGTTACATAAGCATCTCTATCCATTAGCCACACCACGTATTGTAGAAACCTACGAAATCTTCGTTCGTTACGATTAATAACGTAAATGTTAATTTTTATTAATTCGCGCGCATAACGAATACGACCAGTTTCTTTTTCTTGTATCGCGCATCACCGTCGATGATACTGTGTTTACTCAGGATTATGTTTTTATTTCAATGAGCACCGTTGTCTTGCAATTTATCGACGAGAATGTACAAGCGAAGAGAAAGCACGAGGATTATACCAGAGAAGAAACAAAAAGAAAAACACACATACACACACACACACACGTATACAGAAAACACAAGAAAAAAGCAGATAGAAAAGAAACGATGAAAAATAACAATCGCGTGCGATATAGAATATTCTCGTTTTTGTCCGAGCTTGTTTCCCCCGACGACGTTTAAGCGCATATTAACTGTTACGTTGTTGTGCATCGATATTGTGGTTTTATACGTTTGAAATCGACGGTATTAACGAAGGAAGAGAAACAAAACGAAGAAAGACATAAAGAAAAACAATTACAAAAACAAAAAAGAGCCCCAAATAAAAAGAAATATAAAAAGAAATGTAATCGCGTCCGAGCGCGTTTTCCTGTATACGTTTTTTTTCTCACAGTATTCCTCTCTGTCGTTTCGTTGCTTTGGTTTAATTTTTTCTTCTTTTTCTTTTCATTTTTTTGTTATCGCCTACTCCAACAGCGCTTGGCAGAGGATCTCGTTGATTACGTTTTTTTTTTCTTCTTTAATTAAGCTATTGAATAATATTTGTATTTCAGTGGGAGTGTAAACTAGCTCAATTTGTGTTTGATCTCTCGAGTTTATCAACGCGGGCTTTATTTCGCGTTTCTTTTTAATAAGTTACACCACTCCCAGTCGTATTTATTATTTCTAGATCGGCGTTGCGTGCGATATTTTAAATTGAGATTAATATGAAAAGCGAGAAAGAGAGGGAGAGAGAGAGTGTGTGTCCCATGTGCGAGAGTGTCAAAAGTGAAAAGCGCGAGAAAGATAAGAAGATGGATAAAAAAGAGGAAAGAGAAAAAGAAGATGCTTTGAGAGAAAGGAAATGAAAAAGTAGGAAAGATAAATCTCTGTGAATCATGTCGAATACTTGCAAGCAAGCTTGAACGTGCGAATGAAAACAAAAATCTAATTGGCGAAAAGACAAACCAACCAAGAAAACGAAATAAATAAAGGGGCATTGTTAAAGTTATACGTGCTGTTTACGGCTAAGTGTTTCCATATGTGTCCGTTTTTGCGTGGTCGAGGGACCGGACGCGTGAGTGATATATATATAAACATACATACATAAATGTATATATAATATATATATAATACATATATGATAATATATATATTATATTATATATTCTTTATATTATATTATTAATATAATATATTATATATAATATAATATATTATATATAATATTATATATAATATAATATATTATATATAATATAATATTATATATTATATATAATATTATATATTATATATAATATAATATAATATATATTATATTATAATATATATAATATATATTATATTATATTATATATTATTTATTTTATATTATATATTATATATATTATTACATTATATATATATTATATTAAATAATATATATAATATATAATATAAGATAAATAATATATAATATATAATATAAGATAAATAATATATAATATAATATATAATATATAATATTATATATATATATATATAAGATAATATATTATATATATTATATATTATATATATATATATATATATGTGTATACGTATATATATATATATATATTAGATAATATTATTCCATTTGTTAATATTTATTATTCACGCGATACGATATATCTCCGTGGACAATAGTCAACAACAATGTGTCTCGACATGTGATGATGACAATAACTTAGATAGAGTGATGTTATTGACGTGTTGCGTAAATATTGAAGTTTCATGGGTAATCGATGAAAAAGGCGGAGAATGAGAAAATAGGAAGGAAATTTTGAAAGAACGAGGGTAATATTAAATTAAGTTTGCGTCCGAAAATGAAAGAGAGAATAGAAAACGAGGGAATGTTGAATTGTCGAGAAAGCGTGAAGTGTTTTTGGAGTTTGAAACTCGAGTATTCGATATTTCGATGAAATTTCCGGCTCTTCTTCTCGCTACTTATCTTGCATACGAAGGACAAAACGAGTTTGTCCCAGCTTGACGACGAAGGAAATACGAAAAGAAACGGATAAATGCTGAAAATTGAAAGAGAAACAAATGAAAGTCGATTAAGAGGCCGATAGATATAAAATAAGTTAATATTTATTATTTCGTGAAATACACTTAATATATACTCTTCCGACGCTATTTTACAATAATCCTTACAATGCACGCCTAGGACATGGAATATTCGAGCTTCCTGTCTCTTTGTGTCACCACGCCATCCACGTTTATGAGCCATTTGTCGTTGCTTTTTTAATATTTCTTGTTTCGCTTTTTTAATTTAATTTAATTTAATTTAATGTAAAATTGTCTTCATCGATGTTCCAAGGTAACGACGAATGAGCAGTTTCTTTTTGTTGTTATTGCTATACGATGGAATTTCGTGGCCGGAGATGTTTCTCGTGCCTTAGCAAAAATTACATTGTTCGTTTTTTGTTTTCTTTTTCGCTTTGTTTCTTCGTCTTTCCAATTTCTCATTTCTTTTTTTTTCATTCGCAATATCGATCTTCGACAATTCGATTCCTCCAATTCGTTCGTACGTAGCTCGATGGATCTCCCCTCGTTTCGAATTATTCACAGTGAACGAGGAAACGACTCGAAATGAACGACAACAAAAATGAAACAAAGCTTCAGCGACGATAATATGGGAAATACAATTTCAACCATCTTTATCTTTCTTCCCCAGCATTTTTACCTCGTGCTTTATCCCTATTTACGTCTTAAAATCGAACGGTCATTTTGATCATCTATTAACTATTTTCAAACTCTTCGTGACGTTCTTGTTGTTGTTGTTTTTGGTTTTGTTTTTATAAACTTCGTGCTACTTCGAAGAACTTCGTGGGACGAAAAAGGGGAGAGAGAGAGAGAGAGTGAGAGATCGTTGGAAACTGGGAGATTTAGCAAGGATCTACTGCAATTTACAGAAGTAAGGAGACATTACAAATAATCGTCGCTTTTTTAACATCGACGATTCGAAATTTTTCGTAAATTTCGTCTTTTTCCTTGTCTCGCCTGGCAAAATGTTTACAATTTCGTACAATTCGACGATGAGCTGGTAACGAGTGTAACGCATATTTTTTTTTTTACCCGAAAGTCCTTGATATGTATCGAGCTTTTACGAACGGAGCTCTTGTCTTGTGTCGATTTTTACGAATAATTAAATGAAATCTTTTGCGAAGGCTCGATATTATCGATACGATGCTGAGTTGGGTCAAAGACAGAAGACACAAAATTACGATCGAGCATCAAAAGTACAAAATGCTTCAAAGTCCTGCCTCCCTCCCCTTCAAGCTCTTAATTATAACGATCTTCGTTCTCGACAATTATGCGACGACAACAATTAACAAACTCCCAGGCTAAAATACAAATATACGAGTCGATTTTTGTTATCTCTTTCAACAAAGTTTTTCATACTTTACGACTAGGCAGTGCCCGAAGCTTGAGAAAACGAAATATATATTCTCGGGTATTGTTGTTCTTCTTGGGTTTTCTATTCGTTGGAACAAACGCGACGTGCAGACTCGACGGAGATCGATTTAATTGAAGCAATAAAAAAAATGCAAAAGGATAAATTGCAAAAAAAGAAAGGCGACAAATCATTTCTTTGTCCGTTCTTTTTTTTTTATTTCGCCTCGATCGAATCGTTCGCGTTATTGACTTAGTAAAAAAAATAGAATTTGTGTCCGAAATCGTTCATTGTAATAAAATATGTCGTTCGTATTCGTGATTAGAAGGTGATAAACGAATTTTTTTATTAAGAGTGAATCACTTTAGAGGGCGAAAATTGGGACAGATTTTAGGATTTTTTTTCAGGGAAACTAAAGAAGGGATCGAAATTTGATGAAAAGGGGTTTATTGTACAAGTATCGAGGATTGTTTGTAAATTTTATCAGAGCTGTACTCAACAAAATGGCGGCTTGGCAGAACTTTTTTCATCTGAGACTTTTCTTTTTCGTTGCTAACTGGTTGAACCCATAACTGCTACAATTCTAAAGCTACAATAATGAACCAAAAAGAATTCGATAGAGTATGATAATAGCTTCGATGCTACGTAGGATTTCTTTTTTATATTGCATAGTTCTAAAGTTATTAACAATTTTCGTGCATATTTTTCCATTTTGCAAATATTTTTGTTCAGCAAGACGCCATTTTTGCAAAAATCAATTTAAACAGAAAAATCATACGTAGTATCAAAGCTGTTATCATACTATATCAAATTCTTTTTGGTTTATCATCGTAGCTTTAAAATTGCAGAAGTTATGGCTCCGGACAGGCAGCAGTGCAAAAGAAAAAGCGCATCTGGGAAAATGCGCGTAAGCCGCCATTTTGTTTAGTACACCTCCGATAAAATTTATAAACAATCCTTAATACTTCTATAACAAGCCCTTTTTACCAAATTTAGATACGTCGTTTAGTTTCGTTGAAAAAAAATCCCAAAGTTTGCAACATTTTTCAGCCTTTAGAGTGATTTCCCCCTTAATCAATTTACATCGGATCTCGTCGTGCTGAATGCAGAGGTACGTCGTTTCGCGATTCGATTCTCCGGGGATGGGAGAAGCAACGTAAATGTGTAATATGAACGCTTCATTTTTGTTTTCATTCTTTTTCATCGCATTGTAATTATCGCGATGTTATCATTGATAATAATTATAGATTAGAGACTCTCGTCGTTAAACTTCATTTATGAATTCGTGAAAATTGGGGAACGATAATTAATGGCGAACTATCGCGACTTGTCTTCTACGTCGAGTTACACTCGAGTCAACTATTTTCCTTTGGTTGTGCCACACCGGCAAAATTATGTTTGTTCTTTTCGCATTTACTTTTTTGTAATTCAATGAACTTCGCTAGATTTTGCGCTAAACGCGCCAACAGTCGATCAACGGTACTGCAAATATTCGGCAGACTAATTTTCATTATAATTCCGCCCTCCCCTCCCCAGAAAATCTCGAGGCCCGCTCGGATTTATTATTTTTACACTCTTTCGCAAAATTCATATATATATATATGTATGTATAGAGATTATCGTTATGGTATACATCGATATCAAAAGGAAAAACTTGGACGATCGTTCGTCGTCGAATTCGCACTTTTCGTTTACGTCTACGTCTTTTTTTCTTCGCTAATAAAAAGTAAAAAGAAATGAAGAAAAAATCTTATTGATGCACGTTGTGGTTCTCCGAGAGAGGGCGCTGACGTTTGTTTTTGTTTCGGTTTTAAAACAGAAACTTTCACGATCAAACAGGTTTACTTGTTTTTTTTTTTTTTTTTTTTTTTTTTCGTGTCGATAAAACTCTCGTAATAACTCCTAATTCGTTTTTGTCGAAGTGAAAGACGAAAGAATCGTCTCGCTTGCGTTCCGTGACGAAGTTTCGCTAAGCACTAAAAAATGTACATCGAGATATCGTTCGCGAACATGCTTCTCGAATATTCGTAAAGTCGTTCCATCCGGTCGTGAGATACGCGAGTTTCGTTTTTTAGAAAACGAGAGAAAGATTTTTTCTTTCGTGACGAAATCAACGTGAGACGATTTTTTTTTTGAGAAAAAGTGATAAGGATTTGTATTGTAAGTGTTTTTTTTTCGTTTACTTAGGATGTTCGAGATCGATGTTCCGGGTTGTGAGACGAATGTAGATCGATTTTAAGAGTCAGTGTTGCGGGGGAATAGCTATTCGAAAACGCGATTCGTAATTTCTTGGACACTGAACAACCGATAGTATTAAAATTTTCAGGGCATGTAGAGAATTATTACAAAAAGTGCTTAAGCGCGTTTTTTTTTTTAAATGTTTACCTGAATTCTCTAAATTCCCTGAAAACTTTTTACAAGCTCACTGCTGGAGAAAATACGGATGGCGTTTTCGAATCGCTCGTCGCCTGCGACCCTATCTTCAAAATTTTTGGAATATAAACCACGTATGCACTTTTTGCCATAATTCTCTAGATACCCTCCAAATTTTAACGCAATTGCTTGCTCGGTGCCGGAGAAATTAAGGATCGAGTTTTCGAATCGTTCGTCGCGTGTAACACTGAATTTTAAGTCAGTGTTACAGGCTATGAGGTGATTCGTAATTTCTTCGGCACTGAGCAACCGATCGTGTTAAAATTTTCAGGGCATATAGAGAACTATTGCACAAAGTGCCTGACCGTATTTTTTTCCAAAATTTTTACCTCAATTCTCTAAATTCCCTGAAAACTTTTTAACGCTCACTGCCAGAGAAAGTACGGACAACGTTTTTGCTCGTCGCCTGCGACCTTATTTTCAAAATTTTTGGAAAATAAACCACGTATGCATTTTTTGCCATAATTCTCTAGATACCCTCCAAATTTTAACGCGATTGCTTGCTCAGTGCCGGAGAAATTACGGATCGCGTTTTCGAATCGTTCGTCGCGTGTAACACTGAATTTTAAGTCGGTGTTACAGGCTATGAGGCGATTCGTAATTTCTTCGGCACTGAGCAACCGATCGTGTCAAAATTTTCAGGGCATATAGAGAACTATTGCACAAAGTGCCTGAGCGTATTTTTTTTCCAAAATTTTTACCTCAATTCTCTAAATTCCCTGAACATTTTTAAAAGCTCATTACCAGAGACAGTACGAATGCCGTTTCCGAATCGCTCGTCGCATGCGACCGAATTTTCAAAAATTTTCGAAAATAAACCATGTATGCACTTTTTGCCATAATTCTCTAGATACCCTCCAAATTTTAACGCAATTGCTTACTCAGTGCCAGAGAAATTACGGATCGCGTTTTCGAATCGCTCATTGCCTGTAACACTGACTCTTAAACGAGGATGATTACCGAGTCTGAGGAAGCAAACTATTCCTCTTGTGCAGAGGTTAGGACCGATGTTCGACGAAACGTGAGAGAGGATTGTTGGACGATTGATTCAAGGACAGTATGAAGAATGACGATGTCAAGGTTACAAGGACGACAAGGAACAATAACACGTGGTATTCGTTTTTTTTCTTAAGTCTCATTGTTGTTTTGCTCGTCTATCGCGTTTGTAGATCGGGCGACCGAAAAGCAGTCGCGTTAGGCTCGACAGAGCAGGAGCTGACCGACGGACGATGTATTTGCGGATGTTGTTGTTGTTGTTGAATATTTTGCGGTTGATGACAGATGAAAATATCGACATTGCCGGTGCTCCTTCTCTGTGCGTAACGACTTGCTTGTTGCCTGAGCCTCGTACCGGATGGAACGAACCTCTCTCATTCGCCGTGCGTCATTTTGCCCTTGACGAGCCGATCGGCCGAGTCGCGAACCGGTCACAAGGGAGCGAGACACTTGCCACGCCTGGCAAGACGTATTTCGAGCCACGTGTACGGCATTACCGAGAGTAGAAGCATTATGGCCAGTCCGAGGACTCTTACCCGGGTACAAACGAGACCGTGAAGTCCAAGAGCGAGGGAAAGACCAAGCCACTTCCAGAACAACGACGTTGACATTGGTCCTTGCCACGAGGTTGGATACAAACCAAGTACGAGAGCTGGAAAACATTAATTTTTAACAACCAATTATGGTAAAGCTGATGCAATTTTTCATGTCCTAGTATAAAATAGAACAAAATAGAAATAAACGTAGAATTATCCTACCAAATTAAAATACCACGAGTTTACTCATTAAAATCCAAGGTACGATGAAATTTGAATCTCACGTATAATCGCCCGAGTGAAACTAGAAGTAAGTACAATATCCCACAAGAATTCAAAAGAACAAAAATTAGTTTAAAACTTGAAAGATAAACAACTCACTGTATATGAGGGTTTCCCATATAGCGTTGCAGACACCCCACGCTGCGGATATGACGTTGAAAAGAGCCGGATCGTCACCAGCCGGCCTCCAAGTGACCAGCGCAAGTAGCAGGCAGGCGTGAAAGGCAAATCCTACAGCTGCCAATGAGAAGAGAATGAATTAAAAGAAAAAGGAGGAAAAAGAAACAGAACGGGAATAAAAAAAATGGAAGGAAAGAGAGACAAGTTAGTCGTAAGGTTGAACGAACGACTTCAAGGATTTCTCCACGTGTGCGGTGGAACCTTTTGCACTCGTTTTCATTATACTCTCGCTCGACTGTTGGTTCAACCACTCCTGCATACGTACCAACGACAAAGTATCTTCTTATGTGTCTGAGTAGCATTGAGAGCGTGACACCAGCTAGTGCTTGAAGAAGAGCGAAACTCAGAAAGCTCAGAGTCACTGCCACTGCTCCGCCCAGTGCACAGACCACGTATGCCTGGAAAAAGGAAATTCATTTTCGATTATTCGAATTAAATTATCGATTTATTTGTCTAATGAATAATTTTTGTTTATTTCAGATTATAATCTGAAATAATTATAATTCTTAAATTTGTAATATTTAAATTATCGATTTATCTGTCTAATGAATAATTATTGTTTATTTCAGATTATAAAATTACCTTGGAAAAAAGAAATTCATTTAAGAATTATATTTATCCTAAAATTTGTAATATTTAAATTATCGATTTATTTGTCTAATGAATAATTTTTGTTTATTTCAGATTATAAATTTACCTCGGAAAAAAGAAATTCATTTAAGAATTATAATTATCCTAAAATTTGTAATATTTAAATTATCGATTTATTTGTCTAACGAATAATTTTTGTTTATTTCATATTATAAAATTACCTCGGAAAAAAGATATTCATTTAAGAATGATATTTATCCTAAAATTTGGAATATTTAAATTATCGATTTATTTGTCTAATGAATAATTTTTGTTTATTTCGGATTATAAAATTACCTTGGAAAAAATAAATTCATTTAAGAATTATAATTATCCTAAAATTTGTAATATTTAAATTATCGATTTATTTGTCTAACGAATAATTTTTGTTTATTTCAGATTATAAAATTACCTCGGTAAAGTCGCCGACTATGAAACCCTGCTCGAGTCCAATGAAGAGAGTCAGGGGTGCAGCGAGTTGTAATTTGGGATCTTGAAATGCGTTCTTGACCGATTTGAGATGCGAGTCGATGCTTAAACGATCGTTGACGCTACGTGGCTCTTTCATACGCGAGTCGAGAAACGCGCAGGATATTCCAAAACCGAGCACACCGAGACCGAGCGATACGCTTAATAACATTTTGGCTGTTCCGATCGGTAGGGTTGGTTGGAAGAGCGTCTCGTTATAGAAATACGTCTCTTGAGGACAATATTCCGCTCCACAAGTGTCCTCGACGTTGCTCGGCAACAGACTAGGCGGTGGTGGATCTATTATCTTCACGATTATGGCAGCTATCAGGCAACCTATCGATTCGTTGAATTGTTTATGACAATACCAAAATGGATCATTTATGAATTTAGGATGAAAAAGTAGAAACTTAGTTACATAGAAAATAAACATTAAATCAATTCATTTCTTAAAATCTTTAAATCGATCAATAGATCGATCAAAATATTTTAATTATTATAGGAAAATATTCCAAAAATATTTTCCTTATTTTTTTCCTTATTTTTGATCGATCAAATATTTTGATTATTAAAGGAAAATATTTTTGGAATATTTTCTTATAATAATTTAATTGTATGTTTACATAATATATAATAAAATTATATATACAAAATATAATTATTATATACAGCATATTTTAATTATTATAGGGAAATATTTTTGGAATATTTTCCTATAATAATTAAAATATTTTGATCGTTCGATTGGATCGATTTAATGAAAATATTCCAAAAATATTTTCCTATATATTTTTTGAATATTATTATATAAGAAATATATTATATATTTATATATTATATTATATTATATATTTTATATTATATTATATTATATTATATTATATTATATTATATTATATTATATTATATTATATTATATATTATATATTATATATTATATATTATATATTATATATTATATATTATATATTATATATTATATATTATATATTATATATTATATATTATATATTATATTTTATATATTATATATTATATATTATATATTATATTATATTATATATTATATAAGAAATATATATATTTTTTCTTGTATAATAATATTCAAGAAATATGTTATATAGGAAAATATTTTTCGAATATTTCCTATGATTCGAATATTTTCCTCAGATAATTATTGATAAGTATAAGGAAATCTGATATGACAATTGATATAAGAAAAATATTCAAAAAATATTTTCCTAATCGTTGGAAAATTTTTTTTTAAAATTACCAAGCGCTAGGCCCATGTCCTCGGCGAGTTTCATCCCCCTGTTGAGTCTTCTCAGCAGGCAGTCCCGTCTCGTTTCATCAGGATCCTCAGGATCGGCGCAAACCAAACTGAGATTCGTCGCGCACACGTTTATGTGCCAAGTTCTCGCTAAGAAGCTCGGACTCGTGCAAACGCCCAATAGGGCGTAGCTCGGTACGAGAACGTACCATTTTGGGTACAAGTGGGTACCGACGAATATCGTAGTGACCAAATGACCGAGGCTTATAACGAGATTCGTGCCGAGCTTTTGCACGACTATGGGAGCGAAACAGGCGGTCAGAGTGGCGGTAGTGTAGAGGAGAGCAAGAAGAATGGGACCTAGGTGAGGATTGAAAGCACCGAGACCAGCTTGGAGGGGAAACATCGGAAGGGTTGCTGCTGAGACGGTCACGTGGCCAAGTAAAAGGGCGACGCAATGACGAATCACAGCTTTTCTCGGTGGACGAGGACCCGAGGGTGTCGTACGTACGGCAGCTATGAGACGTCTCACCGAAGAAGTTCCAGCGGAGGAACTCATCGACTCTCGACGACGGCAGCTCAGAGCGGAAGTTCGAGCCGATCGACAGGAAATCGGCGAATACGCTGTCATGTGCTGGATTAGAAAGAACATTTAATTTTATTTATTGCGAGGGAATCGAATATTTTGTATTAAATGGAACAAATTCGTTTTATAGTTTTCAAGGTCTTGAGGTCATCGTAGAACAAACTACGTTTTGTCCAGTGAATTTTAGAACGGTCAAGCTTGTCGTTCTTTTAATTGTTGATGGATTCGTGGATGTTTTTCAAGGTCATGGAACAAACTACGTTTCATCCAGCGAATTCTAGAAAGTTCAAGCTTGTCGTTCTTTTCATTGTTGATGGATTCGTAGATATTTTTCAAGGTCATGGAACAAACTACGTTTCGTCCAGCGAATTCTAGAAAGTTGTGGCTTGTCGTTCTTTTAATTGTTGATGGATTCGTGGAAGTTTTTCAAGGTCATGGAACAAACTACGTTTCATCCAGCGAATTCACGAAAGTTCGAACTTATCTTTATTTCAATTGTTAATCGATTCGTCGATATTTTTCAAGGTCGTGTAGGTCATCGTGGAACAAACTACGTTTCATCCAACGAATTCTCGAGAGTTCAAACTTATCGTTACTTGAATTGTTGATATATTCGTCGATGAAATTGGTGACTAGCCCCGATAACTAAATCGGTACATCGTGACCTTCGTGCAACGAAAAAAGAAATAAAAACTGACGTGGACTTTCGACCTTTAAACTTCGAGCCAGTACGAAAATAGTCGAGAAATCTCGTGCAGGGGGATGAAATAAATATTTCTTTCTCCTACACACGCACACACACACACACCCACACATATATATATATATATATATATATGTATATATATCGATGAATTTAAAACGATTCGAACATTGCTGACCTCTAGCATGGCATCGTTGTCCCAGAGAGCATTGTGATGATGTCCGCTGCTTCTGGCTCGTCTGTGGGTATGAGCCAAGGGTGGTGGCTGCGGGGGTAGTCTAATAGGACCAAGGCCACCGATCGGTGCCGGCCTGTGTACCGGACTGTCCAGTTTCTCCCTCGAGAGCTCGTGAAGATTCGGCAGAGATCCCATTGTTTTCTTTTTTTCTTCTTCTTCCTCGACCCCTCGGCTTTTTCTATCGTCTATTTCTTATCGCCACGGATCTTTTGAGGCTGCGTTCACGATGGCCTTGACGCTGATCCTCGTTTCCCACTTTCGGGATCACGTCAATGAGATCAATGGATAGGGATCTTGGCCGCGATTGCCATTGCGCGGAGATCAACGAGATATCGCGACGATTTTGGATCAACGTATATCCCGTCTTTTCTCCCCTCTCTCGCGCGAGGATGGCTCGTTTCCTCTGACATACCTACCTTAACAGAAATATATACGGCACATCGAAGACGCATTATATAGGACCAACGGTTGATAATAATAAGATAATAATAATATAACAATATAATAATATAATAATATAATAATATAACGATATAAAAATATAATAATATAACAATATAACAATATAATAATATAATAATACGATAATATATTAATATAATAATACGATAATATATTAATATAATAATATATTAATATATCAATATATTAAAATATAATATAATATAATAATGAATTATTAAAATATAATAATATAATAATGAAATAATCTAATAGTTTAATAATATAATAACATAATAATATAATAATATAATAATATAATAATATAATAATATATTAATATATTAATATATTAATAATAATAAAATAGTAATGTAATAATAATAATAAAAAAATAATAATGTAATAATAATAATAACAACGAAGAATAAATAATTCTTAAACATGTAAAAAATTGAGTCTTCTCTATTTTTTATTCCAACAATTTCCACACTTTTCGTCCAACAGTTGTAAAAAATCGTTCTTGCCAGATTAACAATAAAGCACTCATTACACAATGAAGATAACAACGCGAAGTCATTCGCGAGATAGAGAGAGAGACTTCGTTATAGCAAACAGAACAAGGTAAGAAGGCGTGCCGATCCGCGTTGTCGATAGCCGCGAGGATTTATAGCTCCACTAATTAAAAAAAAAAAAAAAAAAAAAAAAAACAAAGACGAAGAAATAAAGCACACCAACAGAAAAAATAAGAACGTTACCCATCAGTGATCGAGATACAGTTTCGCAATGGTCGACAGAGAGAGAGATAGAGACCTTGATAGAGAACTTGATGGCGAAGGTCGCTTAAATCGAACAATCGAAACCGCTCCAGCAAACGCAAACGTTTCCCGCGCGAGTTTTCGTCACCTCAAAAATCCTCGACTCTTCAAAATATAAAAAAAAAAATCATTGTTATCGCGCGCGTGCCAAACCGTTCGAAACTTATTTTCCAATCAAATCACGTTTGTTTCCCGTTTTTTCTTCTTATCGCGCGCACGTGTACAGTTTCGTAACGAAAACGTCGGCATTCGTTTCTTCTCTTCTTCCTCGTATATTTCTTCCATTGCTCGAATCGACATAAGCGAAATGGAAAAAAAGCGTCGTAAAACGGGAAAATGCACGAGATGGTCGCGTGTACCGCTTGGCCATTGGCGAGTCGCGCTTCATCCCGGAAGCGAGAATGCAAGTTGAAACCGAGAGATTACTGACGTTGTTAACGGTTAAATATTCGATATCTTGGCGAGATGAAGACGTGGGGGAGGGTATTAAAAAAAAAAAGTACCGCACGTTGGACTGTTTCTCGGCGTGAAAATGCGACGGTACGTTACCAATCGTTTATAAATTTATTAACATCGACGCGCCTTCTCTAGTCTCTTTCTCTCTCTCCCTCTCCCTTTCTCTCTCTTTTTCTCAGTCTCTCTCTCTCTCACTGGCTCTGTCTCCGTCTGTCTCCCTCGCTCTCTTGGACACGCACGTGGCGGATAGCGCAAGGAAAACGCCTCTCGGAAGAGATTAACATTTTCGTCACGAACGCGTTCTCGATAATACGTAAAAACGAGAACGGTCGAGCCTCTCTGGAAAAAATTGCTGCCCGAGGTAGCTAATGATTCAGGGAAAAAAAGATAGAAAAAAATAGCGAGATGAAGATAAAAAAAAATAAAAAGGATGAAAATTTATTCCGAGTTTTGCGTTCGCGTATGCGATTTATACCGTATGGCGTGGATCGCGTGTGTAATTCACCGTTTTACGTAATATCTCACGGGTACCGGTGTGTCGCGCGAGACCGGAAAATCTCGCGGGTGGTGTCGCCTACGCTGGAGTCCCATCTTCTCGCTTGGACTGACGAGAACTCTTCTCTCTCTCTCTCTCTCTCGTTCCATGATTGAGAAATCGGAGCTGATGTCAGGAATACGAGGAAATATAATGGAATGACGATTGTTTATGACGTTAGGAATTTAAATGTTCGTGGCGATTATTGCTCTATAAGTATTTCTGCCGATATTCTCATTTTCTTCAAGAACCGTTGGATTGTCTTTTATTCATTGTATTATTATTATTGTTATTTATTGTATATATATTGTATCATTGTTATTGATGATATTAATATTTTATCATTATTATTAATCATACCTATTAATATTTTATCATTAATATTAATCATATTAATATTTTATTATTACTATTGTTCATATTAATATTTTATCATTATTATTAATTATATTAATATTTTATCATTATTATTGATGATATTAATATTTTATCGCTATTAGTAATTATGTTAATATTTTATTATTATTATTGATTATATAAATATTTTATCATTATTATTAATCATATTAACATTTTATCTTTATTATAAATCATTTAAATATTTTACCGCTATTATTAATCATCTGGATATTTTATCATTATTATTATTATTCGTATTAATATTTTATTATTATTATCATTATCACTATTATTTGACATTAATTATGACAACGATGAATAAATTTTTTTTTATCAATCTCAAAAGTCACAAATAAAATGTTAAATAACGAAAAAATGACAGTTGCCCGATAAAAATTGTTGGCGGGTCGACAAACGTAGCGGTTACACAATGTCGGGATATAAAAGATAAATCGTCCGACCAAAGAAACAAAAAAAATGATTAAATCACGAAAATCTGACCGAGTGAAAGACAGCTACCTGTCCCTCTCTCTCCCACTCTCTCTCTCACACACACACCGACGATGTACGAAATGGAAGCGGAACGTGTTCGGGCAATTCAGCCTCGAGCGACCTCGAACTCGACGACGACCTTCGCGAGTAAATGCTCTTTCCTCCTTTCCTTTTGTTTGTTTTATTTTTCTTCTTTAATTTTTTTATTTCTATTTTTATTAAAAAAAAAAGAAACACCCCCATACGCTTCTCTTTCTCGATTCGACTCGACTCGACGTACGATAGAACGTTATTGCGTATAAATAGAAAGCCACCGGTCTGTAGAATAAGACAGAGTACGTCGATCTACGCATGATTATCGATTTTAGAGGACGATCGAATCGATAGATCGACAATCGAACGTACGAGTTCGACACTGCGAAACGTTTTGCCTCATCGTTCGGAAATGCGAAGGCCTGTCTCACCCTTCGAATTATTTGGAACTCGCTAATATAAACGCCAAATATTATATATATTCACATATATACAGGGCGAATTTTATAAGGTATCTCAAACTTTATTTTAAGATAGATGTGATCATTACAAACAAAAGTTGTAAATATACATTGGGGATATTTTCAATAGTTTACGGGATATAAATGTTTAAAGTTGGTCCAATCAGAGCGCCCCGAGAAGCTTTGGAGCCGCCCACTAGCTCTAGCCGTAGAGATAACACAGTGTAGGGCGTTACATTTGGGGTTGCAAAATTCAGAACAGTCAATTTTATGTATTAAATTATTACGCAGTCATTTTTATTTCTCGGACATCGACTGCTCTGAATTTTGCCAAGCGCTTCGAGAAGCGTTGAAGCTGCCCACTCACCGCCCTAGCAGCCAATGCCCGAGAAATAAAAATGAGTGCTTAATAATATAATAAATAAAATTGATTGCTCAGAATTTTGAAACCTCAAATGTAACGCCCTACACTGTGCTGTGTCTACGGCTAGGACAGAAGTGGGCGGCTCCAACGCTTCTCGGCGCGCTCTGATTGGACCAACTTTAAACATTTATATCTCGTAAGCTATTAAAAATATCCCTAATGTATATTTGCAACTTTTGTTTGTAATGATCCCATCTACCTTAGAATAAAGGCCTGTTACACGTTATGAAATTCACCCTGTATATATATTTATATATACAAAGCATGATATACAAAAGCCCCGGGGCTGCTGCGGTACCTTGACTCTAGCGAACGCTCGAGGTCTGACCGGACACGGCCGTTTCCACTTCCCTTTGCATATCCCATGTTTCGTCTTCGCTCGGCCCTCGTATATCGCCCAGAAACGAAAATATTACGGGGTCTTCGTAAGAACGTTACGATGAATATTTCATATACATGCCGGCTATTCGATCTACGTGCTGGCAATAGATTTTATTTTTTTTATTATCACGGAAATTTCATCGTTTTTAATATCGAGGGAAAACAATTATACGATCTTGATATTAAATATGAAATAATATTCTTGGCTCGCAGTAAAAATGAGTAAAAAGAAATGCCGTTATGTAAATAAACAATAGACAATTCCATTTTATATTCCAAATATGTTTTCAAACGAATTTTTCACAGGAAAGAATTAAAAACATTTCATGCATTTGACTTTTTCTACTTACTTTTATTTTCATTTTTTATTTTGAATACATTGAAATTGATTTGATTTGAATTCTTTTGGAATTATATACGAAGAAAGTCTTCTTGACGAAAACAATAGAAACAAAAACAAAAGGTGGAAAAAGGATATTCGAGTCTCGTTCGTTCGATGCGAGATGGACAATGTACTCGAGCAAAATTCCAGAGAGCGAGGATCTCCGAAAATGGAGTAAAAATAGTTATCGTGGCTTTTTGGGGCGGGTCTTACGGTCTGAAATTACAGCCCACGATTGTCGAGAGTACAAGGGGAACGTGGGGCGAAAGCCAGGAGAAAGAAACTCACGCGCGAAGGGTTCATATTTTTCTTCCTTTCGGTACTTTCCTCAGGATCGAGCGAACGATATCACTCGATCCCGCAAAATTGAAGAAAAAGTCTCAATTACCATCGACAATCGTGCGTCATCGCATCTCTAAGAAATATCGAAAAATAACAAAAATAATAACAAAATAAAAAATCGAAAATTTTCAATAAATTATTTTTTTCAATTTTCATTAAAAAAATCAAATTTATCCTCGAGTAATGAATAATCGATAAATAAATATTGATAAGATTGAATGTAATCTGAAAATTGAGAATAAATTATTCGTCGTTAATTATTTTTCACAAATTTCTCGAATCAATGAACTCGAGATAATTTTGTAAAACGAAAAAAAAAATAATAATAAAGCGTTTATCGGAGGATGTATCGAGTTCATAAATCTTACGGTATGTTTATATCTAGTTGAGTACGAGGTGTACGCATCGTGTGTTTATTGCGTGAATAATCGAGTGTAACGAAACGAGTAGTAACGTGGGTGCAGCCTTTCGAAGGCGAACGAGTCTTTGGTTACCGATACTTCGGTGCTTCGGAATAATATTATAATATTAAAGCCGGCGTATAATAACGTACGCCCGATACACTCTTTGTCGTGTTGTAACGAGTCTCTTGTCTTAACAACGTTCTCCCTAACCAACTACTAAATTTTTACTCGGCCCTAAAATTGACGAAATCGTTAATTTCTCTCGTTATTTTTTAATTCAAATGATATACGATTAAAATTGGATTTTATTTTTCAAAAATTATTATTATTATTAATCCAAGAGTTTGGATTTAGATGTTTTTGGTGAATTAAAAAAAAGTATAGTATAAAATTGAAGTAATTCCAAAATCGATAAAAAAAATTGCAATTTTTAGAAAAAAATTCATTGAAAAACGAAATCGTTAATTTCTCTCGTTATTTTTTAATCCAAACGATATACGATTAAAATCTAATTTTATTTTTCGAAAATTATTATTGTTATTAGAAACAGAGTTTGGATTTAGATGTTTTTGGTGAATTAAGAAAATGTATGACATAAAATTTAAATAATTTCAAAATCGATAAAAAAAATTGATTGAAAAACGAAATCGTTAATTTCTCTCGTTATTTTTTAATCCAAACGATATACGATTAAATCCTAATTTTATTTTTTATAAATTATTATTATTATTATTAGAAACAGAGTTTGAATTTATAAGTTTTTGATGAATTAAAAAAACGTATAATATAAAACTTAAATAATTTTAAAATTGATAAAAAATAATAAGAATTTTTTTTTAATTTAATTAAAAAACGAAGTCGTTAATTTCTCTCGTTATTTTTTAATCTCACCGATATAACCTTATTTTATTATGAAAAATTATCATTATTATTATTCTTAGAAACAGAATTTCAACTAACAATATTTTCTTGAATGTAAAAAACAGACAAACTTAAAAAGTTTCCAAATCGATAAAAAAAATAACAATTTTCATAAAAAAAATTTAATTAAAAAACAAAACCGTTAAGAACAAAATTGGAAGCTTACTCGCGGTATCGAAAACAAGTTACAAGAGTACACGAGACAAGTGACAATTTTACCGTCCATCTCGATGGCAAACACACTTATCAATCGCCACTCGAACGAGATGAGAGTAATAAAAATCGTTCCTCGCGAGCGAATCAACGTTAACGACTACATCTGTCCGAGCACGATCGTTCGAGACAATCCTCCGCGGCGATTCTCGATTAACGTACTCACGTCGATCCAATAAACGATTTACGACCAATACATAATCATAATTTTAATTACACAAGAATTCCCAATTACATTCAAACGTCAAAAAAAAAAAAAAAGAAAATATAAAAAAAAATTATCAAAAAAATTCATTCGATACGATTTTAATCGATTGGACGACGGGAAGGTTGATTAAATTTTTTTTAATTAATCCAAGATATAATTACCGTCAACGTGTTCCGTATTGCAATGTTCCCAGGTTACGTGTTGCTTCCCTCGAAAATTCACTCCTCGAAATTCGACGATTTTTTTTTCATCATTTTTCACTTCGTTATTTTTCCCTCTCTCTCTCTCTCTCTCTCTCTCTCGATTCACAAAATAACGAATTCACTCGATCGAAAAATTATATTACGTTCGTCGAAATAATAATCGTTTATTTGAAAACAATTAACCGCGATCGATCATAGAATTGAAATAAAGAAAAAAAGAAATAACAAAAATTTCCACTGACACTCGACGAATTTCTCGTGTAATTAGCGACGGCGCGCGACAGTCGAGAAGAGACTGCGCGGTCTTGTTTACGTTCTACGTAGGTAAAACGCGAATAGTCACGATTTTTCTCTATTTTGAAAATTTCACTCGTCACTTCGCGAATAAAACGTTAGAAAAAAAGAACAAATAAGAAAAACAGGGACGTTCTCTTTGCAGGTTTTCGTTTTGGTTTTCGAGTAGCTCGTGCAACGAGCTCGAGAGGAAAACGTCGCGTTATCACGAGATAAAGAGTCACAGAGCTCGACGAGAAGAATCGTGAAACCGGAAGAAAGATTTCTAAAAAATTTTTCTAAAAAAAAGAAGACGGAAAAAGAATGTTTTTCCTTTTTTTTTTTTATTTATTTTTCACTTCGACAAACGCGCGGCTCTCTCGCGAAACAAATTTTGAGTTTCTTCCCAATGGTTTTGTCTTGTTATTTTTTAATTATCGACGAGACGAAATCGAGATTTAGAACTTGGGAGGCGAGTTAGAAAATTATCTTCCCTTATCGAAACGGGGGTTCGCATCCATCTGGGACGAAGGAGCAAAACTCTTGTCGGTGGTGTGGTTCACCGTGTGTGCGATGATTCTGGGGAACGCGAGACGGAGACCGACTCCTCCTCGTTCAACGCGCACAAACCCGGTCGATAGCTGGGAGAGTGCGTACAACTTTCCGCGATGCTGTGCTTTTCTCTCTTGCTCTCTCTCTCTCTCTCTCTCTCTCTCTCTCTCTCTCTCTCTCTCTCTCTTTCTTTCTTTCACTCTCTATCTATCTATCGGTCTCTATTTGTCTGCCTCTCTCTCTCTCTCTCTCTCTCTCTCTCTCTCTTTCTTTCACTCTCTATCTATCTATCGGTCTCTATTTGTCTGCCTCTCTCTCTCTCTCTCTCTCTCTCTCTCTCTCTCTCTCTCTCTCTCTCTCTCTATCTCTCTCTCTTTGTCGTACACATTTGTCACCCAACGTTACCGTAAGGCTTCGTTCACAATTTTCAAAATTTTCCGATGTACGCATCCTTGGTCCTGCGGTTTTGTATTGCCCAGGGAACGGACAATGGTCGTAAAGTGATAATGGTCGTAAATAATTGAAAATCCTTGAATTTTCTTTGATCATGATATTAATAATGATAATTGGTTAATGATATCGATATTAATATTATTCAAAAAAAAATTTTTCAAACGTTGATTAAATTTTGAATGTTAATTCGGGTTTGATTTTAGTGATAATGGTCTTAAATAATTGAAAATCCTCGAGTTTTTTTCGATCATGATATTAATAATGATAATTGATTATTGCTATCGATATTATTATTATTCGAAAAAAAAACGTTTTTGAAACGTTGATGAAATTTTGAATGTTAATTCGGGTTTGATTTTAATGATAATGGTCGTAAATAATTGAAAATCCTTGAGTTTTTTTCGATCACGATATTAATAATGATAATTGATTAATGTTATCGATATTATTATTATTCGAAAAAAAAGTTTTTGAAACGTTGATGAAATTTTGAATGTTAATTCGGTTTTGGTGTTACGCATCCTTGGTCCTGCGGTTTTGTATTGCCCAGGGAATGGGCAATGGTCGTAAATAATTGAAAATCCTTGAATTTCTTTCAATAACGATATTAATAATAACAACAATTGATTAATATTGTTATATGTATTGTGATTCGAGAAAAAAAAAGATTTTGAAAAATTGATGAACTTTTGAATGTTAATTCAAGTTGGATTTTGTATTCAGAATTTCATTTAATTTTCTAAAATTCGATTATTATTATTATTATTATTATTATTATTATTATTATTATTGTTATTATTAGAACTCGAGTTTTAATTTAGAATTTTCTTAACTATGAAAGAATATTATTTCCAATAGTAATAATAATGATAACGACACTAATATATTCTAATTATTATTAATAATTGATTAATATTATTGATATTATCACCCGAGATAAAAGAAGTTTTTGAAAAATTGACGAAATTTTGAATGTTAATTCAGATTCGATTATTCGTTTTTATTTTGTAATAATAATAATAGTAAAAACCATATATTATTAAATATTATTATTATTAAAATCCGAGTTTTAATTTAGAATTTTCTTAACCACGAATAAACGTTATTTCCCATAACAATAATAATAACAATAACGGCAATAATATATCCCAATTATTATTAATAATAAAAAAAAATCCAATCCAATATTCTTTTCATTTTGACTTTATCACAGATGAACGAAGAGTCTCACGAAAACCCGGAAAACGTTTCGTTCATCGAGCACGTTTCTTTTTATTTTGTTTCTCAAGACAGTGACAGCATGGAATTCTTTAACGAGACGTAATATTTTTTTTTGTTTTTATTTTCTTCTTTTTTTTTCGTTGGTAAATCGATAGATCACAGCAGAAAATTCGATGACGATCATTTTAAACGTAAATTCGTCGAACAGTTCGTTGAGCGTGAAACTAGAACTTCGACGGAAGTTTGAAAAAAAAAAACACCAACGAAACGCACAGGTGATTATCGACGGTGGTTCACGCACCGTTTGATTTATCAACGCGACTTCCCGGTGACGCTAATTGTTTCCTTAATAGGATTTTATTCCTTGCCCACCTTGCGACGCGATATGACTTCGCGAATTACTTATACGAATTCTCGAAAAACCTTGGAAGGAAAAAGAATTGAAAAAAAAAAGAAAAAAATGAGCGAAATAACGAGCAACAATAAATCAATATAAATAAATAAGGTGAATTTATCGTCGTGCGTAGGATAGAAAAATAATATTCAATGCTCTTCCGGACGACGTGCGTCGATCGACGATATCCTCTCGTACCCGAGTAACCTCATTACAAATGATACGCGTGATAATCAACGATCCGGTCTCCAAGTTATTCGATTCCTCTTTTTTTTTATTTGTTTATTTATTTTTTTTGTTGAGTGGATTCTTTCGCCAATGTAACTCGATATCGACGCAATATCGTTGGGGTTCGAGGTATCTATCGTTGAACATTTTTTTATACTTCGTATTGGAAAAAGGGAATGATGATAAAAAAATGGCAAAATAATTTTTTTTTTAGCATTAAAGAAATTTTTTATTTTTTTCTGGAATTTATGGGATTTTTGAGAAAATGGTGTAGGTTGGAGATTGGCCAGGAAGAGAAGCGATTATAGTAGATCGTCCAAAAAATTTGATTCGGGCTCGAAATTATTCGATTTCTCTTTTTTTTCTAATTTTACGTTTTTTTTTTTGACTCGTCGATGCTTTTGTCAATGTAACGCGATATCGACGTTTTATAATATCGTCAGGGTTCGAGGTATCTATGTTATATTATTTTATACTTATTGGAAAAAAAGAATGTTGAAAACACAAATTTTTTAATTAATTTATTTTTCAGCAAAAAAAAATATTTTTTTTTGTGGAATTTATGGGATTTTTTTAGAAAATAGTAAGTGTAAGTTCGTGATTGGCTAGTAAGAGAAACGATATAGTAGATTGCAAAAAAAAAATTTGAAAGTTTCATTTTAAAAAAAAAAGTGAAATTCAACGAGCTTCAAATTTTCCCCTATTTATCTCCACCGTTTCTCAAAAATCTCTCAAACTCAACCTCTAAATTATCGAAAGCTATTTCTACCCCTCTCACCATACATACTTTCAAAAACCCAAACCCAAACCCAAACCCATACAATAAAAAATCTCAATCTCAAACCTCTCCAAAAATCCGCAATCTCCTTAATAATTCAAAACTAACAAATAAACAACGCGTTCGATAAAATAAAAAAAAGGAAAATAACGAAGACAAAAAAAAAACAAGGTCGAGAAAATTTTCTCTCTTATCAAGCGATCGTATGGGCACTATCAGTTTGTAGGACGCTCGCGTGGACCTTGAAACTCACGAAGATCGAGAGTAATCCGGTGGAGATTCTCCCACCATTCTCCTGAAACGATCGAGAGACACGAGAACCGCGAGAACCTCCACGCACAGTGTTGTCTGATACATACCATCTATTACTACTACTCCTACATACACACACACATACACACACACCCATACATACATACATATATAGGTGTGTATATCTAGATATAGATATATAGGAACATACATATATAGATATATAGATATATAGATACATACATATATAGATATGTAGATATATAGATAAATAAATATATAAATATATAGCTATATAGATAAATAAATATATAGATATATAGATATATAGACATATAGATATATAGATATATAAATATATAGATATATAGATATATATAGATATATAGATATATATATAGATATATAGATATATAAATATATAGATATATAGATATATATAGATATATAGATATATATAGATATATAGATATATATAGATATATAGATATATATAGATATATAGATATATATATAGATATATAGAAATATATAGATATATAGATATATAGATATATAAATATATAGATATGTAGATATATAAATATATAGATATAGAGATATATGGATATATAGATATATAGATATGTAGATATATAGATATATAGATGTATGGATATATAGATATATAGATATATGGACATATAGATATATAGATGGATGGATAGATGGATAGATAGATAGATATAGTAGTAACAATGTATAGAACAGAGAGTATACAGGTCTGTCTCGTGCGGTGTATATCCCCTTCCTCTTGACGTTAGCCACGGTGAGTTTCTCGGCGCGGTGGCTGAGGAAGGTCTGATCCTTGGAACTTTCTTATAAATGAAGGTTCGACGAGGTCTCGAGTTTCATTTTATTCAACATCCCTCGACAACGGAGGGTTCGCCGCGCGCGCGTCGTCGTCGGTGTTAGTCCCCGTCTGTTGTACGTACATTGCGGATGCGATTTACGTACGAGCGCGCCTCCTCCACGATATTCTCCCCTGCGGCGTTAAAAATTTCACGCTCCTACTCTTCCATATTATTCCTGATAAATTTACGAGTTTAACCCCACAAAACCCCTTGTATTATTTACGATCCGAGATCTTAACTCACAGTGGCGTCAACCCTCGGGACATTTGAAAGATACATGCGCGAAAAAAAAAGAAGAAAGCAGATACGAAAGATAAAAAAATAAAGGAGAAAACAAGGAAAATATTAAGTGTTTTACGGGAATAAATAGAAAAGAAAAAAAAAGGCGAAGATACGAGGAAAATCGAGGTTTGACGATAACGACGATAGGACCGAGATTATTTATCACGAGGATTTTCATCCTGGACTCTCTTGGACTCGATTGAAACATTGAAAGGAGTGAGTAATTTTCCTCAATTTTTATTTATCTCTCCATGAAAATTCGATTTATATTAATTCGTTTAAATACGTCATAAAATAATAATCGTAATAACAAATTTAATAAATAAAAATAATCGTAATAAATTTTAATAAAAACGTAACAAAAGTTTGTTCGATTAAATTGCTACTAATTGAAATAAATTGCGATGCCTGATGGAATGAAATTATTGACGAGAATGATTTTAATGAGAATTAATTGATTTTTTTTGAGAAATGTAATTTTTAATTGGGCAAAATGCCGGGGGTTAAATCGAAGGGGTGGTTGTCGTCCGGAACAATCGTCGGCCAATTCCTTATCTCCTTGTACGCGATACGTTCCTCTGGTTTGAAAATTGTGAAAGTGCTCCGGATCGTGTTGAAACAATTGCATTCTTATCTCGTTACATGCGTGTATATATAAGTCTATGTATACATGTATATATATGTAAAGAGAGAGAGAGAGAGAGAGAGAGAGAGAGAGAGGGAGGCATAAATATAGTCGTAACCGGACCAGTCGAGCCCCTTATATTTTGTTCTTTATCTCTCGCTGCTCGTATCCTGCTGGTCACTTTTTTGCCGAGATCCGTTATTCCACGGTCAACGTTTCCCACACGTATCGTACATTGACGAGAAAGAGAGAAACAAGTATACAACAGAGAGAGAGAGCGAGAGAGAGAGAGAGAGAGAGAGAGAGAGAGAGAGAGAGAGAGAGAATCGTCGATTCATGATTCGCAATGGGAATTTCTCGATATAAATTCGCACGACCTTCGACAAATTGCAATATCGGAGACAAGCTTATAATTAAAATTTCATATTTCTCTTTATCCCAATGACGTTATTCTCTTATTTTTCATGATTGACATGTAAACACCTGATTTCTCATCTCTCGATATCATTCAACGGATCTCTCGTTACATACGATATTGAAATTAAATAATGAATTATCGTTTTCATCCCGCCCCTCGACGATCTCGCGTCTGCATTCCATTAAGCTCCGAGCCTAACGATATGAAACAAAAAGCAAACAATAAGAAAAAAATGAAAAAAGAAAATATATTTATAAGAAGAAAAAACGACGAATGCAAAATACAATTTATCGAATGAATTAAATGTCTTCAAAATCTCGAGGATATCGAGATATCGTTCTGATAACAGCCTTTACCGGAATAATCGTCCTTCGTTTAATTATTTTACTTTTGCAATTCCGGCAACTCGAACGGTGAATGTCTATTTTCGTCGTCTCGTTTTTCTCAGCCAACGAGAGCGTAGACGTCAATAGGAGACTATGTATATCGAGATCACTTGAGAAATTTACACTTTATGAGAAATAAATTGGAGATTGAAAATTGTATACTTTTATACGAATACACACACTCATTTATATGTGTCCATGTAGAAGTATACAATTTTTAATCTCCAATTTATTTCCCATAAAGTATCACGATTATTTGCGGAATTCTCATTTTGAGTGAAGGAAATTCTAAATATATAATATAATATAACATATATTATATTATATTTTTATTATATAAAATATAATATAATATAACATATATTATATTATATTATATTATAATTATATTATATTATATTATATTGTATTATATTATATTATAATTATATTATATTATATTATAATTATATTATATTATATTATAATTATATTATATTATATTTTAGTATGTTATATTATAATATATTATATTTTAGTATATTATAATATATTATATTATATTATATTACATTATATTATATTATATTATATTATATTATATTATATTATATTATATTATATTATATTATATTATATTATATTATATTATATTATATTATATTATATTATATTATATTATATTATATTATATTATATTATATTTTAGTATATTTTAGTAAAATATATTATATTAGAATATTTTATATTGTATAATAAAATATAATATATACATATATGTATAGGGAGAGAGAGAGAGAGAGAGAGAGAGAGAGAGAGAGAGAGAGAGAGAGAGAGAGAGAGATGAATGCAATATTTCCAATTTATTTCACATAAAGCGAGAATTCCACGAATGTTCTTGACCACCAATTGCACCATCGTTTTATGTCGGATTAACGAGGGAAAAGAGCAAAAAAACATATAAAAAATAATGTGACACGAGCGTCGAATCGGTAGCATCACGCTGATCAGAGTTACAGGGGAAGCGGTACTTTTTGAACAATGAACGACAATTAAAGCGGTCGTGTGGACGCTTCGATGTCTATTAGTTGTCGCGACTATCACGAGAGAATTAATCGTCAACAAGACGCGTTCTCATTGTCCCTTGGATACGCACATATAATACATAATATATAGATATATGGTACATGTACTTATGCAGTGATAGAGAATAGATCGAGGCTGACTCGCCTTTGTCAAGAAGGAAAAAAAAACAAGTGGAGTGTAATCACAACGAGATCCTTCGACATTTTTGCACGATTCTTCAAATACGACCTTTCTCGTTTAATTGCATAATTATCAGGTTCGATATTAGTCATTTTTTAATTCTATATATTTACAGTAATAATAAAACAAAATAATAATTTATAATAATATAATAATATTTTGAAATATTTTTTTGTCGAAATCAAGAAAAATTTTGTGTTTCGTAAATTTGTTTAAGGTTTTAACGCTAAGTTTACGGACACCTTCACGGATAAAGAAAACGACGTATTTTCTTTAAAAAAACGATTTATTCCAAATTCCAGTGCAAGGAATTTGTCCCGTGATCTATCAATCGTACGTGCCTAAAGCTTTAAACACATAACGTCGATACCAAAGTGACGTTAGGAGCCAAGAGTAAAAGAACGATCTACAGTCGTTGAGTTGAGGTGAAAGTGTTAAGACGTTTTAGAAAAAGTCTCAACTAGTGCAAGTTGGGACAATCGAGATCAAAAAAATATTTTATTATTGTGAGTATTGACAATTATCATTATACAAATTGGGGTAAAAATAGTGTTTGCTTCATTCTGACGAACCACGTTTCTTTAGCTATCGTGAGTAATTCTACAAGCGATAACAAAGCATGAAAATCATGAAATCGCTGAAATCAAAAATTGAAGAAGATATTCAAGAATTTTTGAACATTAGTAATAACGAAATTTTGCAAAATGTGAATCGTGGCAGGGAAAAAATGCGAATTTTCTCAAATTCAAAGTTCGATACAAAAACGAATATTTTTGATACATTCCAGAATGGAACTGTGATAAAAATTGAAATTGACGATAACTTGTGCAAAAAATGGAAATGGACGGATTCAATGACAGACTACCTGCTTATACAATATTCAAAGATGTCGCACAATTGCTTATGCAAAACAAAATATTATATCAGTTTGTATAAATAGTGCATTCCAATCGATAATAGGAAGAAACACTATGCGACATAAAAATTTTCATCCGGGTAGTAGCACGTTCAATATTGATAAATCCCTGGAAATTTTCAATTTCTCAATTATATATTTTTTTTATAGTTATGAATTTAAATCGTGTCAGAAACAGGCTAATGTAGCAAAAAAATAGAAATAACTTTATTCGTATAAAAATGAGGAAATATCGACGATCGGTCGATGTTCAAGGTTTATAAAAAATACCGGAAACGTCCAAGTACGACAACGGGAGGGGGCGTATAGATATTTCGACGAGAAAAATAAACGGAAATTATTATAGGTAAAATAAATATTTCCTCGGGCGTATGAGAATCGGAGCTTACGACCTTTAATTAGTAATAAAGCCGCGGGGCGCATGGATCTGATTTTAATACCTTCACCTTCGTAACTCATCGCGGTTCTTCTCGGACTGCCCACCGCACGAGCGGGGCCTTGGCTCGACTCGCACCTTTCTTCTCCCATACACACTCATACACGCGCATGCATACAGTCGATATAGGGAGTGAAGCAGAAAAAAAAACGTTTGAAAAAAAAAGAATTAATTTCTTCATGAAGTAAATTAATTCCGAATAAATTTTTTTCTCCCCCCGCCGTCCCGCCACCTCGCCCCTCTTCTTGCGACAATGCGTCAGCTAATGCCGATAACGATCGACATTTTTACATCAAATGGGAAACGTCGCTGCCTCGGTATAATCGATCGCCTGTTTTCAATCAAAACAAATTGTATATAACTATATTTTATACTATATTTATGTATAATATAACGCAATATGATATAATATAATATAATATAATATAATATAATATAATATAATATAATATAATATAATATAATATAATATAATATAATATAATATAATATAATATAATATAATATAATATAATATAATATAATATAATATAATATAATATAATATAATATAATATAATATAATATAATATAATATAATATAATATAATATAATATAATATAATATAATATAATATAATATAATATAATATAATATAATATAATATAATATAATATAATATAATATAATATAATATAATATAATATAATATAATATAATATAATATAATATAATATAATATAATATAATATAATATAATAGAATAGAATAGAATATAATATAATATAATATAATATAATATAATATAATATAATATAATATAATATAATATAATATAATATAATATAATAGAATAGAATAGAATAGAATAGAATAGAATAGAATAGAATAGAATATAATAGAATACAATAGAATATAATAGAATGTAACATAATATAATATTATATGATATAATATAACATAATATAATATTATATGATCTAAGATAGTATTATATGATATAATATAATATAATTAATATAATATAATATAATATATAACGTAATATAATATATAATATTATATTATAATATATTATAATATTATACTGTAATTATTTATATGTTTATATAATATATATTATGTTATAATATTATATATAATAGATTTATATTCTGTATATATATATATATATATATATACTGTTATGATCCGAATTAAAAACGCTTTTGCTACGCCGTTACGCAAAGCTCCGATTAATGCGCAATCTGATTAAATGCAGCCTACGATCACGCAATTGATCCGCCACGACAGATTAGCTATCTATTTGTCGCGCTAATAGACTTCGAGCAGGTTGAATATCGATCTCCGATAAATCGTCGCGATTCGCACCGTTATAATCGATCTGACTGGAAATGAAATTTTTTGTTTATTTGTTCCTTTTTTTTGTAATCACGAAATCGATAAAAATTCAAAAGTCATCGGCAGTCGAAAATCGGAGTGATTTACCAATTAGCACGTTACAATGAAACTTTGCAATGTAAATCGAATTTGTACAATCGCGTTTTGGTAAAATTCATGTTTAAGGAGCGAATTAAAAAAATACGTTTTTCTTTTTAATCGACAATGATAATTATAATAATTAGCCAATTATTACGACGTTATTAATCGTTAACTCGATTTATGGAGTAAATTCGTGGTTTTAATTCGATTAGAGAGTTATTACCGAGATAAAGAGAAATGATAATTTCAAGTTTGGGCGCAGACGTGACTGCGCAGACGCGTATGGTGAAATTAACGTTATTATAATAATTCTCGTTCCGTTTCAACGATTCTGGCTCAAGGTAGCCGAGCGACTATAGGGGAGTTGCGCACGTATGACAGGTCGCTTTTTCCCTACCAGTTGTAATGCACGCACGTGTTTTATTCTTCTTTGAAATAACAAAACTTATATATATATATATACGTGTATGCGCACAAGTCGAGAACGAGGTGGATCACAATAGCTGCTTTTAAAAAAGAATATCTCCACGTATTTACTCCGACGACCGTTACATGCCACGTAGATTCTTCGATGACGCATGCAAACGCTGTGCAAGCACAGGTAAACCGAGACTCGCACAAATATGGAAACAATCTCAAGTTCTACGCGGTTTGCGCGAATCTAATTTGTTACTCGAGGAGAAAGAAAAACTTAACAAAAAAATAGAAAAATAGAAAAAATTATCAACAATTTTTATCATTTTTTTCCCATGTTCTTATCACTTTTTTTATCATTTTCATATCGTAAGATAAACGTATTTTGTGCCACCCTCATCCATTAAAATTCTGAAAGGGGATAATAATTTTAAAAATCGCTGTTTTATCAAGTTTTTCTTTGTGTTTATTTTCAATTAAAAAAAAGTTTCGAAGCCTTCGGGAAATTGATTAGGGAAAATATAAATGAAGGAAAACGCGTGATCTCCGGTATCCTTGCTCGTGCCTCGTCGTTATAAAAGAAGAAGAAGAAGAAGAAGAAGAAAAAGAAAAAATGAAATCACGAGTCATTCGCGTTATTGAATTATGAATAATCGCCCGTGAGTTCAATGGCAAGACCGGAGTATGTTATTAATCATCTCTTATCGAAGTTCGCGATCGTTGCGAATGTAATTTACGAACAAAATTGGCGCGAGACACGCGAGATCTCGACGTCGCGAATAACGAAACCAAAGTTTCGGCCCAAAAGTGGGACGGGACGAGTCATTAGCGAAAATTGAATTGATAATGGCGACGCGCGACCGCGAGATACGCGTGGGATCGGGGAAAAATCAACGTCGATGATTTAATCGAGTCACGTTTATGTGTGTGTGTGTGTGTGTGTGTGCGATATCGAGGACGTTAACGATTATTCTCCTACTTAACAGACTACCGGAATTACTCATTGTACTTATATTCAATAATGAACAATCAATTACGCGCTCGATAAAAACACGCGATACGTTAATTCCATTTTTTTTAATAGTTCGACGCGATTGAGTAATTAAAAATCAATTTTTTGATAACAATTTTTCATGAAATTAAATTTTTATGCGAGGGGTCGATAAAGGCGGATTAATTAAAAAATATTTGAAATATGAGATTTTAAATTTTGTCTTTTTCAAGAAATTAAAAACATATTTATGTTTTTGTTAGAAGCGATATTGAGGACGGTAACGATTATTCTCTGACTTAACAGACGTTCGAAATTGTTCATTGTATGTATATTCAATAATGAACAATCAATTACGCGCTTGATAAAAACACGCGATATATTAATTGAATTTTTTTTTAATCGTTCGACGTGATTGAGTAATTAAAAGTCAATTTTTTGATAACAATTTTTCATGAAATTAAATTTTTATGCGAGGGGTCGATAAAGACGGATTAATTAAAAAATATTTGAAATATGAGATTTTTAATTTTGTCTTTTTCAAGAAATTAAAAACATATTTATGTTTTTGTTAGAAGCGATATTGAGGACGGTAACGATTATTCTCTGACTTAACAGACGTTCGAAATTGTTCATTGTATGTATATTCAATAATGAACAATCAATTACGCGCTTCATAAAAACACGCAATATATTAATTGAATTTTTTTTAATAGTTCGACGCGATTGAGTAATTAAAAATCAATTTTTTGATAACAATTTTTCATTAAATTAAATTTTTATGCGAGCGATCGATAAAGGCGGATTAAATAAAAAATATTTGCAATCTGATAATTATAAATTTGATCATTTTTCTAAAATTAAAAAGAAATTTATGTTTTAGTTACAAGCTTGATTTAATTAAAAAATTGTATTTTTTTATCAAAGGAATGCACAGAATGACGTGGCTAGGGACTAGTTATTTTTTTACACCTGGATGAGATCAGTCAATGAATCGGTTAATTTAGTAATCGCGAAATTCCGAGAATTATAATCGATAATCTCGGAAAATTGAAGTCTCGCTAACGAGCGTTGCTTCTCTGTCGCGCAATTGTTATGCTAACTACAAATATATATATATATATATATATATGTATATGTGTGAGAAAAAAAGATGAACGGGAAAATCGTCGAGCTAATTATCGAGTATCGGATTCTCGGGAATTGCGGTTTTATTTTAACGGATAGCGAGGCGGTATTATTCATGAATAATTTAGATGATCTCTTGATCCTCGGGACGATACTTCCTCGAAGCTTCTGATCTAAATAGAAAAATGATCTTGAACAAAGCAAAATTAATGAATTTCTGATCATTCTCATCAATTATTTATGACAAATACGTGGCTATTTTTTAAATCAGATTTTCATTTTAAAAACAGTAATAACGAACTAATATTGTTTATTTATCGAATAGAATTTCAACGCGTCGATCAATCATTTCGCCTTTCTATTATTTTCGTCATTAATAATATCAATTAATTTAATTAATGCGATATTAATAACACTCGTTATTTATCATGCAATGCGCGAAAACGAAGCACGAATTTTTCCTGAAAAGATCGATTCGTCATAAGTCGATAATCGATCGTAATCGATAAATATCGATCGATAACGATATTTAAATATCGCGCCAACTTGGAAAAAACTAGAAGCGTTATTGCGTTATTAAAATCGCGAGCTTAAGGTGCGCCGAATAATTGCGAGGAATGCGTAAAAACAAGTTTACGATTTTATTTTTGCCTCGTTGGCAAAGTGCGGAGATTCAGGTCTTTATTTTCGACTAGAAATGTCACACACCTCCACGCTCTTGACATTCGACGCATGTGTATACGATATCTCACACGAGTCACACCGTCACCTCGTCGTCTCTCTCATAACGCAATTCCCCTTTACGCAATGTAATTACGACAATTACACTTCCTCGATACTCTTGCATTGTGTATCTCCGCAAGATTACGCGGAGATATCCCATTACCCGTTCCGATACTACAAAGTCATCGAATAAGCACGAATTATTCATAAAACAGTACCCGGCTTCGATAAATAAACGATAAGTGATGACTGTATCTCTTTCGTCTTTTTTTTATTTTTTATAAATTCTCGTTTGTTTCTTCGTTTTTTTTTGCTTTTTTGCTTTTTTTAATTGCATTTAAATTTGCGAAGTCGCAACCGTACGTCGGATCGTAAATCAGCGTGATTTGTCGTTACGTGTAACGGATCCGTTAAATTGCAACGGCGATCGGGATTTCTGTGAGGGAAGTGGAATAAGAAAATCTCGCCAATTAATCGACGATACAACCGGAGTGGAATTGCATTGAAAATTCCACGCTGGGATCTAACGTCGATGATGCTTCGATTTTATCGTATAGCGCTTGGTCGATGTTCGTCGTTAAATCGATCGATCGATTTTTTTTCCTACGAAAAAAGAAAAATATGCGATTGCATCGTAAAATCGGTTTTTAGATGATAATCGATAATCGATAATCAATAATCAATAATCGATTGTCGATAATCGATAATCGATAGTCGATAATCGATAATCGATAATCGATAATCGATAATCGATAATCGATAATCGATAAGCGATAATCGATAATCGATAATCGAACTACATATCGATTATCGAAGATAATAAAAGTTCGTAGAAGTGCTTGAAAAAAAATCCTGTTACTTAACCGAACGATCGTATAAATTATCGCGTGTACTCATGGATTACTCGTTAACGACCTACGTATCAGAACAAAGAAAATGTAAAAAAAAAGACAAAACGATCGTAACTCACTCGGATGTGCACACGTATTTAGCTTGGACAACGAAAAAAAAACGAGCAAAAAACGCACAAAGCAACAGATTTAACATTGTTTATAGAGCGATAAAACCATGGATTGTTAAACACTCAATTTGCATTTGGCGCGCGAGCACATAGTAACGAATATGAGACAATCGCGAGCAAAGTAATAAGTCACGATGCGGAGTAAGAAAATAAGGAAATTGAAAGAAAAAAAAAAGTCTATCGAGTACGAGAATAAAAGATCCGCGAACAGCAATGCGATTTTTCATAGACCGATATCTATACGATCGCGAATATACAAATCGCGTCCTTCCGTTTTTGCCATTCTTCGATATTTTTTTTTCTTCTTCTATATTTTTAAATAAAAATGAAATCCGTCTTTTCATTTTCTCTCTCGGTCGAGATTGTTCAACGATGACCATGCGCTTTGTCACGATCGAAGTTGGACGCTTATTTTTAATACCGATAATGTTTGTCAACGGGAAGAAGTGAAAGGTACATCGAGCGATTAAACGACATGGCAGGCGTGTCCACGAGCCTTGAAATTACGGAATAATCCGGCGTGTGTCGATCGGACGAGGATGTTACCATAAAAATGTATTTTTATTTTTCATGATTTATTCGTGACGTTAATTCTCGATTTTTTCGTTTCTTTTCTTTCGTTTCAGGCAAACATGTTCACCAACGTGGTGCAAAAGTTAAAATTTCTTTACAAACCTTATGCCCTGGCGGTTGTTTCGCTGGGCTATGTCCTCGGTGAACTTGGTCATTACATGATCGGTAAGTTTTATTGACGAGTCAATAAAAATAATAAGGCTGGATCTAAATTAAAATAAAATTAATTTCACGATTTTATTTTTTGCTACAAACGTTCATAAGACATTATCTAATTTTCTCGATACAAATTTGGATAATTACAATTTTATAATCGATTAAAATATTTCGAGATTTATCGATGAATTTTTGATCGTGTTCGATCGATCGGTTAATAAAGCTTTGGAATTAATTTCACGATTTTATTTATCAACAGGTGTAACGAGTAAAGCAACGGCCGAGGATCTTCATTATGGCGATATTTCCTGTCAGCTAAACACGACGGATTTTCCTCTCATAGCTCTGCCCGTTCAGTGCGAATCGGCAAACAATTCGGATTAGTGAGTAAACTTACAATCGGCAAATATTTAACGTTAGAAGGACCTCGAGAATCGTAGTTAAGTTTTTAAAGAGCGTTTGACGTTTGAAGAATTATTTACGATACTACCTATAATTCGTAGGTTTGTTTGTCGAAGAGAAAAAAAAAGGTTCAATGAAAAAAACAAAAAAGAAATACAGAACGGAGGAAAAAAAATCGTTGCTTGGCCGATCGCGCGTGAAACACAGCGATGTATAAGAGTGCGATCGAAAAATAACGAGTAAACACTCGATGGACCATGCACAATTGTATAACGCTTCACGACCTTGGGTTTCCTCGCTACTTAATCAAATTACTTCCTGGAAAGGCAATCGCGTATATCAAATATTTCATTCGCACTTTATTCCTATTTTTATTTTTATTCGTACTGTTATTTCTATTTGTGTCGCGTTTCGTTCCTCGTTTAAAGTAATTTTGTTATTATTTACAAGAAGCTAGACTCTGGAAGAGAATTATGATCGATGATACTAGAAAATTCTATTCATTTTTTTGTTTTTATTGATATTATTAATTTTATGAATTTTAATAATTTATTTATTTTATGACATTCATAAATTTTGTCAATTTGATTCATTTTTTAATTCTTTAATTTTGTTGATTAAAATTAATTTTATTAATTTTAATCAATAAATAAAGTTTTAATAAAATTAATTTTATTAATTTTATTGATTTTAATATTTTAATCAATTTTACCTATTTCATTAATTTTATCAATCCCATTTTCATTTAACATTCTCGCAAATATTTATTTCAATTACTTCATTTTCTCGTTTATACCCAAAGTTGCCAGACTCTGGAATTAAATGGGACTCGTTACTGCGAGTGGAATTACAACGGTCTGGGTCTGGATTATCAAATATTGGCTGGACCAAGTTTCATAGCAGTATTTACCGTGGTCGGTGTACTATTGGGCATGGCAGCTGATCGATACAACAGGTGAGAGCATGTGTCTCCGCCTCGAGGCATACTCGCGAATTGTTTGTAATAATCCTCGAGCACGTACATTCGTGGGTACGAGCCCCTGGGAAATGTTTGTCCGGTGTACACCGCTGTCGCGAGTGTTTCGCTCGACGCTGCGAAGTTACCAACGTCGAAGCACGTGCGCGCGTCGTGTTGCCTAGCTAACGGCGCTGCGTCTAGTACTTTACGTTCAATCGTTATGATTTTATTATCAAAGATACGAAGACGACGTGTACCACCCAAGTTACAATAATTTCTTCTCTCTCGTATTTTTTATCGCTCTTATTTTTATTGTGATTTTCATCCGTTGTTGTTATTTTATTTTCAAGAGTGAAACTACTGGCGGTATGCACCGTCGTCTTCAGCATTGCGATTATCTTGATGGGTACTGTCAAGGAATACTGGCAACTCGTTATTCTACGAATGCTTCTCGCTGCAGGGTGAGTTACGACACGACTTTTTCTATTTTTTATTTAGATAGATAGTAAACTTGGTGCATAGCTCTCTCTCTCTCTTTCTCGGACTGGGGTTGGCACACAAGTTGCAATGTACGGCGTACTTCGCCTTTTTACATCTCTTCTTCTCATACACATTTTCCGACCTCAATTTCCCCATCACCACTTCCGGTGGACCTACAGAGTTTTTCTTATTGTTACGTTGATTCCGAATCACCGAGAACACAGAAAAAAAACACAGAAAAAAATCCATTGGTGCGGGATTTGAACCCTGGTCCGCTGGGTGTGAGTCCGGAACGCTATCCCCTATACCACTGCCCCTGTTTTCTTTTTTGCTTAATTTTATTATTACAGGCTCTTTATTTTTATTTTCTTTTTATCTCAACGATTCGACTTTACCGGAAGTCGTTAGGGTTTTGTCCTAGATCGTGAACGCGACGAGGATTTTAATCGACCATTTCGTAGCTTCGTAAATGAGTCGCAATTCATTCGTTTATTTTCATTCGACGCTCCTCGAACGCTTCTCGCGTCGATTTTCATTCGTTCGAAAAATAAATCCTCGAATGTTTTCCCTTTCCTGCTTTTATAGAAGGTCGTTTCTTTTTCGCTTTCTCACGAGAGACGTAAATCCATTCTGTTTTATTCCTTGTTTTGTTTTTTTCTTTCATTCACGTTGAAAAATAAATTTGCGAAAAATGTTTGTTTTTTTCGGTTTTCGGTGAAAAATTGTTCACGCTCGATTTATCGAGCCAGCGAGTCCGAGCATTAAGTTCGCTCATTGAAAAATTGGATGGACGTTAATATTCGTTGGACCTCGAGATGCAAATTGTTTGTTTTCCTCTCTTTTCATTTTTTTTCTTGATCTTTCCAATTACCAATAATCTTTTTTTGGTAATATGAGAAATAAATTTATGGAAATTTCAGCGAAAATTAAATGGTAATTTATGAAATTTATTGCTCGTACGTCCAACAGAGAAGCAGGATGCAATCCCCTCGCCACTGGTCTACTGTCAGACTGGTTTGCCGAGGAACAACGCGGTCTCGTAATGTCGATATTCAACTGGGGAATATACGGTGGCTACGGTATCGCTTTTCCAATCGGTAGATACGTACCATTAATGAACGCCTGGGACCTGGTACGTTATATACCCACATACTTGATAATCGATCGAAATTCTACATTAGCTCGTTCAAATATTTTTCTAAAATCAATTTTTTTAAACAAAATTTTTCTAAAATCAATTTTTTTAAACAAAATTTTTCTAAAATCAATTTTTTTAAACAAAATTTTTCTAAAATTTCGTTTAAAAAATTTGAAAAATTTCATTCTCATCTTTGAACAAAACTAAATTATTTCAAGTTAAATCTCGATCATTTCTCAATCATTAATGCAATACAGTGTGACAATACCTTTTTTTTCTTTTATTTTTTTTTTTAGATGTCTTGCATTAAAATTTTTTTTTACTTCAGGAAGAATTATAAATCATTTGGTGTAATGTTTTCTTGATTATGGCAGCAATGACATTAACTTTAAGCCTGTGTAAATATAAATATACAAATTTTTAACGCGCCACGATAATTCGAATATTTTGATTTATGATTTTTTTTTTAAATATTTTTCATTTTTCGTTATTTTTACAGGGATGGAGAGTTTGTTATTACGGTGCCGGTATCGTTGGTTTGATAATTGCTTGTCTGACGGCGTTCACGCTTACCGAGCCGGCGAGAAAATCCATCGGTGAGGAACAGTCGGGAAAGGATGGAAAGAAAATTCCCCTTTGGAAAGTAATACTTCAACCGCGCATAATACTTTTGTGTCTAGCTGCTAGCATCAGGCATTGCGGTGAGAGTAACGATATTTATAAGAGTTAGGGACCCATGACAGTTATAAAAAAAAAAAATTTCATGAATTTAGAAAAAAAAATTTTTTTCAAAAATAATCAATTTTTCAAACTTTTTTTTCAAAAATAATATTTCAATTTTGTTGACGTTTCTTCAAAAATGATATTTTTATTTTGTTGACTTTTCTTCAAAAATAATATTTCAATTCTTTTTACTTTTTTTACCAAAATTAATATTGCAGTTTTTTTTACTTTTTTTCAAAAATAATATTTCAATTCTTTTTACTTTTTTTACCAAAATTAATATTTCAGTTTTTTTTACTTTTTTTCAAAAATAATATTTCAATTTTTTTTACTGTTTTTTTTTTTGTTCTTTTCGATTCATCAGGTGGAATGTGCTTCGCTTACAACTGCGATTTGTACTACAGAGATTACTTTCCCGACTATGATCTCGGCTGGTGGCTCTTCGCGGTGACGATAGTCGTTGGCAGCATTGGCGTGGTCGTCGGTGGTGTGATAAGCGACAAATTCGTAGCGAAAATGGGAATAAGATCGCGGGTCGCGGTACTCGCTATCAGCCAGCTCATCGCCACCCCCTTCGCCTTTGGCTCCATCTACTTCGGTCCACTGTGGGCAATGATCACTCTTGGAATTTCGTATTTCTTCGGTGAGGAAATCAAAATTTATTTTTTGATATAAATCTTATTTATTTTTTTTTTATCAATTAGGACGATCGAATTTTTATTCTAATTATTAATTAAAAACGAAAAACGATTAGCTTGTTTTTGAGAATATTAGCAATATTAATAATTATTGGTAATTATTTATTATTAATTAATTTGCTTCTTTTTGAGAATGTTAGTAATATTAATAATTATAATTAAATATTAATTATTAATAGATTTGCTTCTTTTTGGAAAAGAAGAAAAAGAAACAAGTTGTTTTGTAATTTGCTATAATATCGATACAATTTTGACAATATTAATAAATTTTTGAAATTGAGAAATTTAATAAATTTTGATAATTTTCCTAGAATTGATAAAATTTTATAAATTCTTAAAACTTAAAAAATTTTATTTACGTTTTTTAATTTTATAGCTTTTTAAAATTATATAAACATGAATAAATGTATGACGTAGACAATATTTTTATATTTCGATAAATTTGAAATTTTGTTAAGAAGTTTAAAATTTTAATTTTTTTTGTTTTCCATTCACAGCCGAGATGTGGTTCGGCATAGTATTCGCGATCGTGGTGGAGATCGTCCCAGTGAGCATGAGATCGACGACAGTTGGAATTTTTCTCTTCGTGATGAACAACATTGGTGGTAATTTGCCAATTCTCGTGGAGCCAACGAGACAAGTGATCGGCTTTAGGGAAAGTCTATACATATACTACGCTGGATTTTACGGTATAAGTGAGTACAAAAAAATATTAGAATTACAAAAGAATTAAAAAATTCAAAAAAATTTGCAACGACTCAAAAAAAAAAAAATTTGACAAAATTCACAAAATTTGAAAATAATTGGAAATTTCGAGAAGTTCGAGATCTTTCTCTCAACATCCACAGAGTCCTTCGCGACACTTTGTCGAGTCGAGGCGAAGAGGGTCGACTTGACAAATTTCCTCGACCCTGGTTCGTCGAGTAGAAACCAAAAAAAAAAAGGAAAAATATTCGGAAACGTCATTCACAGCGCGTCTTCTCGTGTTCGCAGGTTCCTTCATGTTTCTCTTCACGATGTTCCTCATGGGGGGTCCTGCGAAGGATCCAAAAAAGAATCTCGAGAACGGACACGACAATAGAACATTTACCGACGAGGATGGCCGTTCGGCGACCCTCGAACTCCCGAGACTTCCAGCGAGGCCTCACAATTACGAGAACTCTAGGCTATAAATTTTTCTCACCGGTTGGGAAGAGACTCGAGACAGAGACAGAGAGAGAGAGAGAAAGAGAAAAATCATGGAATAAATAAGAATGCGAAGGGGGAGAAAAATAGTCCAAAGAGTACGTAGTCGATGCGAAAGTGCCGGAAAATGTTTTTTTTTCTCACCGAGAAAATAGAAGAAAGAAAAAGAAACCAAGAAAGGATAAAAGAAAATTGAAATTTTTTGAAAATGAAACATGAAAAGTAAGAAAAACGTTAAAACGAGACGAAAATTTTGACGATTCTCCCGCCTAGCCTATAAAGTAGTTTATTTTCCTCGACATACGAAAATACAAATCTAAGATTAAAAAAAAAAATTTTTTAATTAAAACGTCAATAATTGATCGACGTGCGAAATTAATGCGAAACAAAAAAAAGATTATTTATCCGAGTGTCGAAGATCGAGAAGTAAACAATGTATATTTAACGTAGGAAATAATAATAAATAAATTATTGGCTGTTTCGTAATTGCCGTTTATTTTTGCGGGAGCGACCAAAAAATTTGAATTTCCGCGACGAAATATTCGATTAAAAAAAAAAAAATTATTATTTAATAAGAACACGCGTACACTACAAATTTATACGATTCTGGCTCGAGCATCATCGACTCTCGTTACGTTAAAATTTTGTCCAATTTTTGTTTCTCCATTTTTTTTGCTATTTAAAATTGCAAAAAAAAAACAAAAAACGTGCGAGAATCTCAAAATCACGAAGCTGTGCCAATCTCCGCCTTCGACTCGTGTAATTACGTAGTGATACGAGAAGCTGTAAATAAAAAATCTAAGAAATATTGTACAAAGAGCTCGAAAATAAATTGCAAAAAAATTAAATAAAAAATCGTCGAACAATTTTTGTTTTTTTTTTATCATTTTCGATTGGTGATTTTTGCCACGCTCTGTATATACACGTAGAGATGGAAACGACGGGCTCTAAGCGAGAGGAACCAACGTCAATGCTGCATTAGCAATGTTTTAAAATAAACCTGAATATTTTTTTTGTTTTACTCGCAAAACCAACATGAGAGCTTTTGGATTTTTTTTCTTCTTTTCTTTCTTTTTTTTTTTTTTGCAAATAATGAAAAGTCATCCGATCGTGGGTGAAGTTTTCGTGGTGGAGGAGAGTTTTGCTCGCAAGTGTGTAAAACAAAGATTTTTCTTAGGGATGCGAGGAGGAGAACGAGGGAGGAAGAGTGAGAGGGGGGGAGAGAAGGATGGAAAGACAGAATTGTACGCAGGTGTTGGCGAAAAGCCAAAGTGGCTCGCTCGCTCATTCTCTCATTTTAATCATTTTGCTCGATAGAGAGAAGATCCAACGATTTTTGTTTCTACTCTTCCGCCGTTTTAGTATTTTTCTTCATTTTGTTTTTTTTTTTATCCAAACTCTCACAAGTCACGTTGGCTATTGGCCAAATTTTCCTTCTCGGTTTGCCAAAAAACGGAGTAATTCGCGATTTTGCAAGTTTCCTCGCGAGAGACAGTTACGGATCGTGTCTGTTATAACGTTGCTATAAATGTCGGGAGATCGACGAAAAATGAAACGAGAGTAAAAAAAAATCAAATAAAATGAAGATAAAAATCATTAAAAAATAAACCTGAAAATAAAATGCAAGTAAATCAAAAAAATAATGTAAAAACGTCGGCGCGCCTTCCAACGATTGTTGTTATTATAGAAAAATGAAATGAGAGCAAAGAAATAAAATCAAAATAATAAAAAATAACAATAATTGTGGAAATAAAATGAAGATAACAATTATTAAAAAATGAACGTGAAAATAAAATGCAAATAAATCAAAAAAATAATGTAAAAACTTCAGCGCGCCTTCCAACGATTGTTATTATTATAGAAAAATGAAATGAGAGTAAAGAAATAAAATCAAAATTAAAAAAAAGAAGAATTATTTCTTATTTTTTTAATTTATGCTTTTATTTATATATTATTATTTACGTTTATACGTGAAAATAAAATGAAGATAAAAATGATTAAAAAATAAAAGTGCAAATAAAATGTAAATAAATCAAAATTGTTATCACGATTTTTATCATTATAAAAAAAATGAAACGAGACGAAAGAAATAAAATAATAATAAACCGTAAAGATGAAATGAAGATCAAAATTATTAAAGAATAAACGTGAAAATAAAATTTAAATAAATCAAAATTGTTGTCACGATTGTTATCATTATAAAACAATGAAACGAGACTAAAGAAATAAAATCGAACTAAAAAAAATAATAATAAACGTGAAAATAAAATGAAGATCAAAAAAAAATTATTAAAGAATAAACTTTAAAATAAACCGAAGATAAAAATCATTAAAAAATAAACGTGACAATAAAATGCAAATAAATAAAAAAAAACGAATATAAAAACGTCAGCGCGTCGTTGAACGATTGTTATTATTATAGGAAAGCGCCCGATTGAAATTTTGCTTCCTGCTTCCCATCCGCGAGTTGAAGGAACTTCGTTCAATCTGTCGACACTCTCATTCTTTTTGTGTTGGAAGAAAAGAAAGGAAGAAAAAAAAAAATACCGAGCGAACGAAAAATTCGCTCTCCTTTGTTCGAAATTTTCCGAATGAAAATTTTTTTCATATCGCTCTCTCTCTCTCTTCTTCTCTTTCCCCGGCGGAAATGAAAAAAGTAGCGAGGGAGGAGAAGAAAAATAAATCGACGAGTCCAGCTCGCTGTTGGATTCTCATTGGGACACGTCTAGGTCAGCAAAAATAGAAAGAGGAACGGAATAAATCGCGCTCTCGACTCTTCGTCGTTCAAACCGAGCGGATAAGAGCGTGAAATTCGAGCTATTGTGCGCTAAGAGAAAAAGAAAATACAGAAAAAAAAGAAACAAAAACCCACCGAGAAAAATATTTTAAAAAACGCTTAAAAACGTGAAGCCTGCTCATTTTTCTCGATCAGTTTCCTCCGCTTTCCCAGAATCCTCATTATCGTTTTAATTTTAAATCTAGATTGGGAAAATCTCCGTCGAAAATAATAAAAAATACTCTTGGTTCATTTTTTTTTAATTTTTTTCATTTATTTATTATTTTTCAATTTCTTTTTTCTTATTTGGTTGACAATTTAATCGACGATGCAGTTCGCACAAGTTAATCGAGACGAGACGACCGAACGTATCGTGAAAAAAAAAAAAAAATCTCGGTCGATTCGGACGTCGTTATCACATGGTTAAGATTGATCCGCTCGGTTACAGTCGGAGCCGAGGCGGATCGAAGTAAAAAAATTGTTATACAATTGTACAGACACAGGGTAGAGAGGGAGCGGAGGATAGTGGAAAGGGAGGGAGCGTTAAAACGAAAATTCGCAATACTCGTAAAAAATATTGCAAACGTCTACTTAAGTTCTGGATGTTCGTCAAAATTATTCTTATTATTCTTATCAATATTATTATTATTATTATTTTTGTTACGAGTATAAGTCGACGATATCATGATACGAGTATGCGACTTTCAATTTTTGCTTTTCTTTCCTATCTTTTTCTTTTCTTGTTTGTTTTAAATATTACGCATATTTAGATTTATATATACACAGATTATTTAATATAAATAAAACGGAGACCTTTGTAATGTACAAAATATAAATTTGTAATTTTTGTTTGTTTGTTTGTTTTTTTTTTCATTTTTTCTTTTTTTCTTTTTCTTTCTTTTGGAAGATACAGTGTCGTATAAATATATATGTATGTATGTAAATAGATAGATATATATGTATACGAATGAAAAGACGATCGGGCGTAACGAGCCCACGAATACGTTTTGGGTAGATAAAAGAAAAACAATTGTCATGAAAATGCTGTGTGATAGTTTGGGGAACGATATTTACAACACGGTGTACGGAAACGAGATTGCAAAATAAAATATATCGTTCGCGATAAATTTCAGAAAGTAATTTACGAATTGGTCCGAATGAACGAATATATTTGGTCGAAAGATTCTAGACAATTTATTCGTTTCTTTTACTGATTGTATTACTCGTTAGTCGCTGCGTTTAAACACTTGAAATTTCTACGAGTATTTTCCACTCGTGACGATTCAACGAATGGATCTTTGTTTTCGTTACGTTTACAAATAAATATTCGAAGTTTCTTCGAGTACGAAAAATAATAAATATTCCAAAATAAGTCTCGATTCTTCGTTCTCGGACGAGAGATTAATTTTTCGTTACGTAATTGTCTTCTTGTTTTTTTTTGTTTTTCTTTTCTTTTTCAAAACGAAACAAAAGTACAATTTTCGATCCGAGTGAAGACGATTATATACAGCAGCGACTTGGGGAAAATACGTTGCTCGTTTACGAACGAGCAACGCTTTCTCTATTTGCTAAAATAATTTACCTAAAATTACATCATTGTTTTTTGTTTTCCTTTTGCTTTTTTTGCTTTCGAAATTGGAGGATGACTGTCGTGTTTACATTACAATTTTCGTAGTTCGTTCCTCTTAGTCGCGAATTCCTTTTACAGAAAAATGCACATGAATTTGATAAACGAACGAGAAATACAATCGAGCTACGGAGTCGTGAAAGATCGTCGGTACGATCGAGTCATGCGACAATGGCTTTGATTCCTCGCCGTTTAATTTTTTTTTGTTTTTCTCCTCTTTTACTCTCAAACACCCATTCGCACTTATCGTTACTGGTACAGCCTGTCATGGAAAAATGTTTCTGATTCTCTCCTCACTCTTTCTCTCTTTCTCGCACACACATGCCTCTTTCCGAGTCATTATTTATAATCGTCGGGCAATTCGATGGCCCGAGGAGAACGTGCCCTCTCGGTGTCGCGATGCGATATCGTTCCTAGTCGTCGCGACGATTGATTGCGCGAGAGAGCGACTAAACGAGCCTCGACGGTTACTCCGTGATCACACGACAATTCGTTCCAACGAGACAAAATTACGAGCTCGAACGAATTCGCGGGAGGTCCGGAGAGTCGATTGTTGATAATTCTGTACACGGTCGCTTTGAGAATCTTTCAAACTCGATCGGGCATTTTCTGACCTCTTCGTTTCTCTTCGTACAGGAAAATAATGTCGACCTCTCTTTCACTCTGAAACTTTCCAAGTTCCAAGTTCTCTCGACTCGTCAAATTCTTTTGAACGATTGAAATCGAAAGGTTCGATTCTTCTTTTCCAATTTATCGTGGCGATTTCTGCTTGGTGATGAAATTTAACTCATCGCCCTTGTCAGAATCTTTCGACGGTACGACTCATCCGTGTCGTTGAATCGCGACGCACATTCCTGAACACCGCGAATTTTCTTCTCTCTCAGCATTCCTCGGTCGAGGTGCTCGATATTTGAGTACTGGCGCCACTCGAGAAGCTACTTCTACACGTTTCAACGACCAGCGCAGTTTCCGGTACTTGAACGAATTGTACCTTGTCTTTGGGCCATCGCGTTCTGCCGTAAACGCAATTGAAAATATTGTATCTCGTGTCCATCTCGAGTTGACTCATATTGCCACTGTGTCGTCTCTTCAATACTTTCTTCGCCATGAGACTTCGATTGTTCTTGTAAGAAAGTTCTTTCTTGAAACAGAAGAATTTTCTAAGCTCGCGTTTAACTCGTCTGGAACGATAACCGAATAAGAGTGGAGTGACGTAAGCAGCGAGAATGAGGAAGCTCAACGAGGCTACGTCACTCTCGTGCGAGACTCTTTTACCCGTGACGAGAGTTATATTTTTCAGGATCAATACTATGACGTACGGTGTCCAACAGATAAGACCCATTACGATTACCAGAGCGCTTATCCTTGCAGCTCTCGTCTCCTCTCGATACTTGAATAACGAACCGTTGCTAATCCTGTGTTTCAAGGAATTGATGTAACTCGAGGTGCTTCTTATACTCGAGACACGTTGCAACGAGGTGGGTTTGTTCGGTGGCGTTATTGTTACAATCGGTGTATTCGTCGCGTTACCAAAAACGTGCGGCTCCAAATTACCCGTCGAGGATTTACCGTACATCTGATGCTCGTCGAAATTCATGATGTGAGAAAACTGATTGGAATTCCGTGAATTGATTTTCCCGTTGAAGACACAACCTTGCTGGCTCTTCAGTATGGAAGATTGCGGAAGATTACTCGTAGAATCTTCGAGGGAATTTTTACGGGTCGACAAACCGTCGTTGATCATGATAACGTCGACGTCGGGAGTGATCTCCGTCTCGTTGGTAGAAGTTCTAGCGACGTCCTGGGAAGAACGACGAGCGTCTCGGAGAATCTTCTCGTTATCCTTTTCGTTATCGACGATCAACGAGTCGTAAACGATAGTGCGACTAGTCGTATCATCGTTTTCTCTCGCTTCAACGTCGTGATCCTCTCTAGTGATATTCTCGACGTCGTACGTCGTACCATTTTCACCGTCGTTTTCATCCTCCTCGTCGTCTTCGTCGTCGGTAGTCTCGTCGTCGCTCCGACTCCGTCCGATCTGCAATTTTTCGAGATCTTTACGTAGCATCTCCTCGTACATGAGATCGTGCGACGACTTTCTTTTCTGCTTGGGCTCGTCACGAAATTTACTCCTGACGTATTCGTCGCATTTGCTCGCAGTCTCGGTTTTGCTTAGGAACTGTGCCTTTAGCACCGCTATAGGAACTTTGTTATCGTTTAAACTATCTTTGGTGATATCGTCGTTGTTAGTTACGTCCGTCGTGACGTAAACGGAGGACGTACGTTGCTGCTGGGGCGTTACGTCGACTTTGCTCGAACCAACGGTGAATATAACAGCGCTTGGCTCTTCCTCCTCGATCGTCGTGTTTGCTGCTTGTTGATGATTCGCGAATTCCGAGCCTCTTCGCGGCATCATCTGACTAGGCGTTAGAGTCTCGATGCTTTCGTCGATCGACGAGAGACTCGAGATCTTCGGTATCCTGCGAAAATCCTCGGTTGAAACGTCCTGCCTGACTGGATAATATTCTTCGCTGAAACTACCGGTCGATAAAATCGGACGCGAGCCTGTACGTCTTGTACGCTCGGAATTTTTATGCGCCGCCGAATAAATGCTGACGTAGATCCAACAGACACCGACGAAAGGCAGGAGGTAAGCGAAAATAGCGTAGGCCAATGCGTAAACGAGACCGTAAGTGATCTCGAAATTGTCAGTGGAGAATATCGTTCTATTGGCGATCGACGATGTACCAAAATCTTCGACGAAAGTCTCCTCGAGTATTTCCGTAGAATTGTCGAAGAGACGAAGATTCTCGTCGAACTCGGTGAATGAAAATTCTCCATCGACGCTGTAATCTTGACTCGCGTTTATCAAGATTCTTAGGTTCGTGTCTAGAGTCACGTTGAACGTTGAATTTCTCGTGTAATTCCCGTCTCGTGTCGTCCCGACGTAATTCTCTTGGCTCTCGCAGACAAGCCAGAGACTTTTTGGATTTGGATTGAAACCAGCGAGCAACGCGAATATCGTTGATACAATCCATACCGATATCACGAGTATCGCACATTTCAGTTTGTCTATGCGCGTACGATAACGCAGCGGATCGACCACCGCGAGATATTGGTCGACCGCTATTAGAAGAACCGAGAGTATCGACGAGGTCGTCACCAGGGCTGTCGCGCTCTCCGCTATGGCGCAAGTTGTACTCGCCGAGGACGACGTCGATGGCCCGTCCATCATCAGCAAGGGATTCAGTATGGCGCAGGTCAGCAGATTCGAGACGGTCAAATTCATCACAAATCTGAAAGCAAGACAAATGTCGAAATTATTCGTTAGACGAGAAATCTTGAAAATTGGGAAGTCTCGACGAGAGACTTGTGAATTATTTCTAAAAATAATATTATCTATTATCAATCTCTATTTTATGTAACTATTATCACTATAGTTTTTTTGGTTTTAATCTATTCATATCAGTGAAATTGTCCAGGGACCATTTTCTTTTTTTTTGGGGAAAATTGTTAAACGAGAAATAATTCCTTGAAATTTCAATGATTTTTGTCCAACAGCAGGAAAAGCCTGAGCAAGATAAACGTCAAAATTATTCGTTGGACGAGAAATCTTGAAAATTGAGAAGTCTCGACGAGAGACTTGTGAATTATTTCTAAAAATAATATTATCTATTATCAATCTTTATTTTATGTAATTATTATCACTACAGTTTCTTTGTTTTTAATCAATTCATGTCAGGGAAATCGTCCAGGGACGATTTTCTTTTTTTTTGGGTAATATTGCTAAACAAGAAATAATTCCATGAAATTTCGATGACTTTTGTCCACCAGCTGGAAAAGCCTAAGGCGTATGTACAAAATCTTGTCAACGCAACGAGAGAGACCCTTGAAGAGACATGATGTTTCCTTTGGCAGAGTCCATCTAACTTTAGCCCTGGTGTAAATTCGCTCGGCCATGCTACTTCGAGAAAGAACGACGGCGTGTTACGCCCCGTTGTTTCACCACGTCGACCTTGCTCGTAACTCGCATGTAAGAACGACGAGAAGACGAGCTTGCACCTAAAGCCTCGTTAAACGTGACGCGAGTTCGTTAACAAAACCATCGAAGTCTTTTTTGCATATTTTGCTCGTCGATTCTCGGAACGAGAGAAAGAGCGTCGATAGCAAAACAAGGAAGTCAAAAATACTAGTGTAAATTTCAACAACTAAATATTATCTAATTCCACACCAGGTGCACAAGGATTTACAACCGTTACACGAAAACCTCGAGAAAAAATCGTCGCGAAGAAAATTGTCAATTTTTAGGAAAAATCAAAGATCAACCGCGACGTTAAAAGGTTCAGAATCGTTTCGAGAGTTTCTCGAGTCTGTACACAATTTTCAACGTATTTTCGTCGTGTTAACGAGCTCGAGATAATTAAATTAGGAAATAACTCGTTTGATAATAAAAACAAAAATTTGTTATGGACCGATACGAACTAAGACTTGATCTTCGCTCGAGTTTTGCTCTTCAAGAACGCAAAATACTTCATAAATATATATTTTTATGTCGCTTCGAAAATATCTGTAGGAATTTCCAATTATCGTCTGTTACTACTGTTAAGTTGTTTTGACTTGGATCTCCGGTAGGGCTTTCGCATCGTTGTCTCAGCAACGTTGAGTGGAAATGTATTAAATGTTATTTCACGAGCATTTCTAGCTAGAGAAGCTTTCGTTTTCACTGTGATCTTCGATCGTGGTCAGACCACTTGAAGTTGCAACGTGAGTTTTGTTTACTCGGTTCAAGATCTTTTGCTCCTCTCGACACTGACACGATGTTCGTCACTCGTGAAACTCAATAAACGAGCTAATGAGTATTTCTTTATTATTGTCTGTTAATTTTTAACGTTGAAACAGAAGAAGAGGGGAAGATAACGAGTTCAATCTTTTTTTATTCCTTTTAAACTGGAAATATGGAAGAATACTAGTGATAATTATTATTACTATTACCACTGATTAAGTTAAAAATAATTAATAATTCATTATAATTTATAACGAGGATATAAATAATATAATATAATATAATACAATATATTATATTATAATATATTATAATATTAATATAATATTATATTAATATTATAATATATCATATTATATAATATTATATTAATATAATATATCATATTATATTATATTAATATTAATATTATAATATATCATCTTATATAATATTATATTAATATAATATATCATTATATTATATTAATATTATAATATATCATCTTATATAATATTATATTAATATAATATATTATATTATATTAATATTATAATATATCATCTTATATAAGATTATAATATATCATATTATATAATAGCATATTAATATTATAATATATTATACTATATAATATAAATATTAATATATTATATATATTATTATTATTAGTAATAATAGTAATAACTATTATTATTAATAATAAAATACTAATTATATTTCCACGATTTCTGAATAGAATAAAATAAAATTAATTATAATAATTCATTATTTTTATAAATATTTTCGATCGAGGGTCGAAAAATTCGCGAACGAGCCTGCGGGTTCGTAAAGATGCAAACAAATCTTGCAAAATACCACCTTCGTTCGAATGTCAAGGTGTTCCATGCGATGCGAGAAACGAAATATATTTCACAATTATTGTGAATAAATTCTTTAAAAAAAAATCACTCGAAAGAAGGGAGTCTCGTATCACAATTTTATTAATCTTTTTATTGTCGCGAACAAAACGATCATTCGTTCGAGAAGTTACGAGATCAAGAATGTTTAAGATCGTTCGGTATTTTTCCTCAAGCGGTTGTAACACCATTGGCGACATTAAAAGTGTGCCGTAATCGTTTTCGCGATAAGACTCTTATCGGGTGTGCGAATGGTGCGTTGAACGATTCGATCTTTTTTTGTTTTTGTCGTTCGTTTCGAAACGCCTTGGCGTAGATTAGATTTCCGTGGGGGCTCGTCTCGTCCGCGCACGTCGAACGCCGAACTTTTACTGTTTTTTTTTCCTTAATTCTCCTTCGTTTTTCCTGTTTTTGTTACTCGTGACAGTGACATTGATAATTCCCTTCGATTATTTCTTTATCATGCTCGTTTCGTATTCTTCCACCAACGAGAATCGATCCCTTGTTTTTTTTTCGTGACGCAGGAAAAACGTTTGCAAAACAAAATAACTTAAACATTTTTTTTTTAATTTACAAAATTGAAAATATTTCGTAAAATTATTTTAACGATAAGATGATTAATTGAATTATTCGTCGCGTAAAAAAAAAGCTTGTTTTTCGATGGTCGATTTTGATAATTCGACGAGTAGGCGAAACCGTCTGTCTCCGAACGAGCGTTATAACGATGATGAAACACGAGACAGCGAAACAAATGTGCAAAATGCAGGGACTCCATGCACCGTATAAAATCGTACGGGGCACAAATCGTGAATATTGCTGTACGGGTATGAAAAATTCGCGTGACTCACGAACCGGAATCGCTATCGTGCGCTTCGATAAATACGCGGGAGTGTTGTGCGATTGATTTTCGATTAAACGTGCGCAACGAGATGGAAAATAGACGAAACGATTTACACTAATATCGTTATTATTGCTATTAATATATCATTGTTGTTATATTATTATTGTAATATTATTATTATTATTTATGAATATTATTTTTTATTTATTTTTTATTTCTTTAATTACCATTAATATTTATTTTCCTTAGAAAACAAAATTAAATAATAATATAATAATTTATATTATTATTGGATTATTATTATTATTATTATTATTTATGAATAATATTGTTTTTAAATTAATTTTTATTTCTTCAATTATTATTAATATTTATTTTTCTTAGAGAAAATAATTTCCACTGATATTATTATTACTATTAATATATCATTATTATTAAATTATTATTGTATTATTATTAGTATTCATAAAAAATATTATTTTAAATTTATTTTTTATTTCTTTAATTACCATTAATATTTATTTTCCTTAGAAAAAAAATTAAATAATAATATAATAATTTATATTATTATTGGATTATTATTATTATTATTTGTGAATAATATTGTTTTTAAATTAATTTTTATTTCTTCAATTATCATTAATATTTATTTTTCTTAGAGAAAATAATTTCCACTGATATTATTATTACTATTAATATATCATTATTATTATATTACTATTATTGTATTATTATTATTATTAGTATTTATAAAAAATATTATTTTAATTTTATTTTTGATTCCTTTAATTACCATTAATATTTATTTTCCCCAGATGAGAGGAATCGTGTAACATTCTCGGTAAAATCGACAGAGAAAAGTGAGATTGGCAGACGGCGGGAATGGCTGAAATCCAAAAACGCGCGAAAACCGGGAAATAAGTAGCAAAGTCATTCAGGGACGAACCTCGAGAAACGCAGAGAAAAAAAAAAGATTAACGTTCATTTTAAAACGTCGTAAGACTACATCGTTATCGCGACAGAATCCTAGAGACATCTGCGTCATAACGGAAGTGATGTCAGATTGCACCCGATTACATATCTCGAGAAATCAATAAAAATGAGGGAAAAAAAACAACAGAAATTACAAAATTAAAAAATCAAAATTACATTTTTTTTCTTCCTTCCGAAATTCTAATATCTCTCCAACCATTTTTTTTCATCATCATAAATTTCTCGAGTAATTAAAGGAAACAAAAGAAAAATGAAAAATTACAAAATTAAAAAATAAAGTTTTCTTTTTTTTTTTTCTTTAAACTTAATTACAACGATGCTAGACACGATCGTCTCGTATTAACAATACGATACAAGATCTTGTATCCAACGTATTGCGGTTTCGTACCCCCCCCCCCCCCCCCCTCATTTCCCTTCACCCCTCGAAACACATAGCACAGATACGCTATATTTTCGTCGTGTCAGCTCGCATTACGGTTCAACCTTTTCTGGCCGTGTTGCTTCTTCGGCTACGTTGTATGTATTTTCGTCGATTGCAAATTTTCCTCGACGTATCCCGCTCGAAGTTTCATCGTTGCAAATTCGTGTCTTTTCGCGTCTGTTGTCACACACTAGAATGGCAAACTTTCGACATTGTTGTTCGCATCGTAAAAAATTTATACAATTATGTTAATATTGATTTTTGTCGATTTTGTTTTTGTTTTTTGGAAGAACCGAGCTGTTATTATTATTATTATGTTTTATTTATCAAATATTTCTGGTCGATCGTTTATTGGAATTTATTTGATCGTTGTTATTAAAAGCTCGATCGACTTATTGCATTGCGATTTCTCGAGATTGCAACACGAAAATAAACTTTGTTATCAAGTAATAATAATAATAATAATAATACGATTCCTATTTTCGTACGAGAAGATAAGTTTCGTATTTTCGTCAACGTCTCGTTATCCGCGAGGAAAACTACCGATCTCGTTTCTCACCCTCGTTTCAAGACTCGCGCGATTATTCACTTTTATCGGTCGATTTAATAGCACTCGAAAAACTTAAGACACACATCGTATACGAGATTCTCGACGAGCGCGCACTTTTCTTTTCGTCTCTCCACCCCCCCCCTCTCTCACTCACTCACTCCCTCTCTCTCTCTCTCTCTCTCTCTCTCTCTCTCTCTCTCTCTCTCTCTCTCTCTCTCTCACACACGCTGCCACGATTGTTTTCCTTGGCTCAAAAATTTTGAGTTCAAATCCACTCGACGATTCGCACGTGGCGATATTCGTCGCGAACACGCGCGATCGTTTTTTATACGACTCTCAAATTTCGCATCGCTAGAGTGTGCGCGCGCGCCCGGAAGCCGGAAATTCTTTTTCATGCATCCGCGGAATAATTTTGGCACCGGGAAAGAAATTTAACGATTCGACACGTTCGTTTCCCGAAATTCGCATCCTCTCAACTTCTATTTAGCCATTTTCTTATTTTTCAAGCAATATTTTTAAAAAATTGCAAAATTGCAATTTATTTTCTTTTAATTAATATTTCAAAAGATTGAATTAAAGAATTGAAGAAAAATTGAAGAATTTGTATTTATGTAATTTAATTTCAATTGGTAAAAATAATTAATTCGTACGTCGCTTAAAAAAGAAATACTTTTCTGTTGCCTCGACGAGGAAAGAATTTATAACGGTAATTAACAATTAATTAAAGAAAAACTTGCCAAGCGAAATTTTTGCTGTGACGTGTGCACACGAGAGGCCAATTAATTTCAGTAAAAAGAACTCGAATTCATTATCGATATAATTATAAATAATTAATTCCCAGTTCGTCAATGCACCGGGACGGACTTCCATCCGTTCTCGCAAGTTGCATGAGGTTACGTCTATTACTGCGTAGCAAACGAGATCTATCGATCGCTATATACATAACGCAACGTATATGTTCATGTCCGAGGAAGATAAGTGATCTAATGTGCGGTTTAACGTGCGACGTGTACGTTCTTTTTTTTCCAAACGCAATAACAACGACGACGACGACGACGACTCGACCCCGCGAAAAATATTCAAACCTTCTTCCTTAATTAAATATCGAATTAACAATTTAATGAAATTCGTTGCATTCGTTGAAATCCGATAAAAAGAAAAACAATTTTTTGTCTTGTGTATTTTAGAGAGATGTAAATATTTGATAAAAAAAAATGAAATCTTAATCTTCGATTAGATTTTCGGATAAATTGGAAATAAGATGATCTCGAATTACGTTGATCGGATGGAATTCTGATAAGAGAAATCGAGAGCTTTTTTTGTGGCACAGCTGTGTGTCTCCGAGAAGAATAGGTCAGAAGTTGCCGAGTGGGCCAGTGCGTGGTAAAAGTCGTAAGTTTATACCACGTGGATACAAATATATAGGGATACTTGGGTTTGTATATGGTGTGATATAAGTGGAAACGAGAAAAGTGAGAACATTTGGAGCGCTCGTGGCAAGGCCGTCTGGGCTGGGTTGGTCGAGTTCTCGCTTCTTCTCTCCGGGGTACATTTGCACAAGCAGTCGTATATATATAGCATGCGACTCTATAATATCTATATATATACAGGGTGAATTTCATAAGGTGTCTCAAACTTTATTTTAAGGTAGATGAGATCATTACAAACAGAAGTTGCAAATATACATTAGGGATATTTTGAATAGTTTACGAGATATTAAGTTTTTAAGTTGGTCCAATCAAAGCGCGCCGAGAAGCGGATTGGAGCCGCCCACTCCCCGCCCTAACAGCCAATGGACGAGAAATAAAAATGACGGTGTAATAATATAATAAATAAAATTGACTGCTCTGAATTTTGCAACCCCAAATGCAACGCCCTACACTGGGCTATCTCTACGGCTAGGGCGGGGAGTGGGCGGCGCCAACGCTTTTCTAACTTTAAACATTTATATCTCGTAAACTATTCAAAATATCCCTAATGTATATTTGCAACTTTTGTTTGTAATGATCCCATCTACCTTAAAATAAAGTTTGAGACACCTTATGAAAAACACCCTGTATATAAATATATATATACAGGGTGTATATATATATATCATGCGATTGCTTGTTTGTATACGTATATATAATAGAAATATCAAGCTACCATAACGTGCGAGAAGTCGTCCGAGTTTTGAGCGCGCGTACACATAGCGAGTATTCCATAGTAAAGGAGTAGAAAGAGGTCGTAAAAACAGAAACGTGGAAAGTGCGACGTTTTCTTAAGATCAACTACGTACGAGCTCTAGTTTTCCGCTATTTCTCGGTCAAAACACGAAGAAACTGAATTTTCAGGTTTTTTTTTAAATTTATTTTGGAAATTTCAAACGTTAAAATTTTAGAATCTTGATAGGATCGAAAATTTCCGTATAACACGGATATCGCATTTTTATTTTGGATTGTTACAATTCGTCGATCCAAAGGCGAATAAAATAGTGAAATCGAAGGGTTGGTCCCTTGCAGATTCGGCGGCACGACGATTTCCAAAAGAAATCGATTCCTTGCCATTTCCACTGCGATTCCAGAAATTTTCGAATTTCAGAAATCAGTAATTTCTGGACGAACGATAGAAAAACTTTGATAAATGCTTGCTCGTTTGGATTTCTTTACAATTCCCAATGATTTCCTATACATTTGGACAAATCACGAGGAAATCAAGAATAATCATTCGACTTCAGCGATTTCCAGTGATTCCTAGCTTGATTTCAGATGAAATAGTTCACTAATTTCTCGAGTGACCAACTCCTCGGATGAAATTAAGTTTTTCCAGATTTTCACCAATAAATTAAAACCAAATCCAAACCCAAATGTAAAATTCGTATTTTACTAGAAATTTTCGAATTGGCCAAACTACCTAGAAACTTACTCACAGAAAAAAATCAAAATTACTCCACGAAAGGTGTAGAATCGTTAAAATTGAGGATTGACTTTGAATGATTTAGGATTGACCTAAGTTTCCATCAACGATCTATCAACGATAAAACGATAAGATCTAGTGACTTTTTCCCACGTTTTGATTTTATCACGGATGCTCTTGCCTCACTGGCTACCCCACCAAAAAAAGAAAAGAAAAAAGAAATAGGTCACTCACTAGGTCAAACACACAGAGCAGTGTTGGAAAATCCGCTCGCTGTCCACTATTTTCGTCGCTTTAATTCACAATTACGACTCTTTTAACATTCGTTTCGTTCTTACCCACGAATCTCGGGACATTAAACGTCACGTAAGCGAAATTAGAAACACGTAAATTAAACAATTTGTGCGATCCGAGAGAGAGAGAGAGAGAGCGTTGAGATCGAGATAAGAGAGAACGGGGCCAGGTCTCTAATGGAAAAATCGATTCGCGAGTGCAGGTTGAGCGAAGCTTGGAAAAAAAAGGAATATGGAACCGAGGAAAACAAAATTATATACGTAAATTTTTTTTTTTTTTTTACAAAAAGGCAAATTGTTTAAAATTGCTTTTTGTAACGAACTATGATTGACACTGTAAAATTTTCACGGTCGAGTGGTAAATTTTAAAGTGTGGTTTGATAATGAGAGAGAAGGGGACAGGTGGGGAATAAACGATGAGAGTCCGGAGTTTCCGAGCGTGTCGTATCTAGTTCAAGGAAATAGAGAAAAGCTCCCGGAATTATGAATTTTTTATATATATAATCTCGGACGACCGATAAAAAGAAAAAGGGTCAGGGACTAGAACGTCATTTAAAATGAACAACGAATGAAAGAAGGAGGAGAGAGCGTGGATAAAATAAAAAGAAAAATTTGAAAAGAAAAGGAAGAAGATTGTTACAAACCTGTTTGAAATAGTCCTGAGGCCGGGTCTCTTGAGAAACGCGAGTAGGAGCGTCGCGTTGAGGAGAAAAGCGCCAAAAAGGACGATGCTCCATAGCGCGATTCCTGACGCGTTCCACCATCCTTCCAGACTTCCCAAATCCTCGACGATCGTTCTTCTTCCACCTCCCGTACTCTCCGTCGTCCCTCCATCCATTCATAAATGTTACGACAGTCCTGTAATGTACAAAACGAATAAAGAAATCGTTAAAAAATAATTTTAAAAACGTGAAAATATAATATCGAAAGGATTTTCGAAAAGAAAAGAAAGATCGGTTTTTATTTATTTTTAATTTTTTTAGGACATCGAAATAATTGTATTTTATATAAAATTGTTCTCTTTATAATAATTTCACATATTTTATGGGAAAAAAACTCGAACTTGGAAGGAAACAAAAAAAGAAAAATCGGTTTTTATTTATTTTTGATTTTTTTTAGAACGTTCAAAAATTTCTTCTCCCACCAAACAAGAACCTCGAACTTTCAAGGAAACAAAAACAGAAAAATCGATTTTGATTAATTTTAGAACGTCAGACTAATTGTATTTTATATAATTGTTCTCTTTATAATAAAAATATCATTAAATATTTCAAATATTTTCTGAAAAAAAAAAAAAGAAATAAAACTGTGCAATTACAAAAAGCATTTTTTTTAAATTGTTCAAGAAATCGCAATTCTATTTTACACGATTATTTCTTCTCCAACAAAACAAAAACTGAAATTTAGAAAGAAAAAAAAGAAAAATCCTTTTTTATTTATTTTTAATTTTTTCAGAACGTCAAAATAATTCTATTTTATATAATCGTTCCCTCCATAATAAAAAAAATGACATCAAATATTTCAAATACATTATAAAGAAGAAAAAAAAACAAATAAAACCGTAAGAATTAATTACAAAAATCACTTTTTTAATTTGCTAAAAAAAATCGCACTTTGTATCGTCCACAATTATTTCCTCCCCCACAAACCAAAAACTCAAACTTATTGTTAGAAAGAGAAAAAAGTGACAATAATCACCGAGCAAATATATCTCCCTCGATCAACTAAAGAAAAAAAAACAAGACGTTTACCGCGCGCGTGGCTCGTACGACGAGACGAAACGCACTTGTTTCGTTTTAACGTTTGCGCGTGTAACGGGCGTTCGAAGATTTCGTACTAGCCCAAAAAAAAATTGTCTCTCGGAATGAATAAATAATTCCTACGTAACAAATTAATTCGGCTGTCTACAAACGAGAGGAAATACGTCACGTGAACGAAAGTCGGTCAATCACGTTCGACGCACTCGCTCTGTCGCGAAAGCTCGTTAGACTGGATCGTTAATCGTGATACGAAGAGAAAAAAAAAAAAAAGAAAAAAAAACTATTTTCCTTTCTTCTTCTTCTTCTTCAACGCCACAAATTTTTTTTTCTCTCTTTTTTTTATCAATATCGACCGTTAAACAAGTGTCTTCTCGCGCGATGAGATAAGAAACTTCCCAAGGCTAATTATCGTGCGCGCTAGTTTTCGTATATCGCGAATAATTAACTGAAAATTAAACAAAAAATTGGCTTTACGAACGTCTATGTGTCCACAATGACTGGCGCCTCTCGGTATTCATAAGGCTCGAACGATTTTTGTCTCAGGAAACCATATTTTTTTTCTTCGCGATAATATTATTACTATCGATATATCAAAATCCATTGAGACGATAAAAATCCACTGATAACGTCCTAATGACAAATCTGGCGACGAAATAATAATAATAATAATAATAATAATAATAATAATAATAATAATAGTAGTAATAATAATAATAACAACAGTTAAAAATCTCATCAATTTTGTTTTCGTTTCTTTATAATACTCGATTCTATTTTTGTCCGGGTCGTAAAATTAATGCAACCAAATACCTTCTTTTAAATACGTTCTTCTCGTGTCCATGAACGAGATTATTCAATGGCGCGGTTGTGCGCTTAGATCGTACACTTTGGAATAAATTATGGCCGGGGGGGGGGGGGGGGTCAAGGGAGAGGGGGCGAAACACCTGCAAAGATTGGACTTTGAGAGAATGAGAAACGTAGAGTAATAAACAACGGGTCGCTCGGTACGTTTTCACGCAACCGGAAATCGCCCCGTGGGACGTGTTCGCCCCCGTTTTTCTTATGGCCCACTTGCACTTGCTGCGCTAGTCGACTCTCTGCAACGTGATGATGTTTTTCATCTCCTACGCGAGTTGTCGAGCAAGAAAAGTGCTAATGGTGACAATAACGTTTCATTTTTGTAAATGAAATTTTCAAATTTTATTTCCTTGTTTGGCGACCAGGAAATTATTCGATTGGTCTTCCGGTTTAATAATTGAATTTTAGATTTTTTGATAAAAAGTTTTTTTTTATGAATTATTGAAAAAATATTTGTTTCTGTAAATTATTTTGATTTATTTTGATAGATCGATTATTGTTAATTTTTTGTTGTGTAATTGTTTGAAAATTATTATTGCGTTATTAAAATTATTTCTTGGGTTCTTCTTTTTTAGACGATGATCGATCAACTTTTTCCCAAAGTTCTGTAACATTTCGTAACTTCTTCGGTCGTTATTATCGCGTTTTGTTACGTAATTGTGATAAATTTATGTAAAAATACGAGAAGAATTGTCATAAAATATATTTCGGACGATCGAAATTATTTCTTTTTTACCTTTGATTTTACGAACTGTAGCGCAAATTATCAATGGCCGTACGAGGTTTAAAATCTATATATAGACTTTAATACCGAATAAATTATTCGATCAGCGTTCTAAAAATATCACACGTACATTGACGACACCTGTTGTCGAAATCGACTTCCAAAATATGCGTCGCACAATCGTTAATTTTCATTTGTTACGTTCCTTCATTTCATACGTATAAAAATCCCGATAATCAAAAAAGAATCGAATCAAATCGATTAAATTCCTAAGATTTTTTTTCATCGAAAAAAAAAAAAAAAAAAAAAACAAAAGAAAAATTTTTTTTTTTTTCGATGAATAAATTTTACTCACAGATACGTTAGAAGATCGGATGACTAACGCGTTTTCTAATAACATTCTATTGGCCCAAATCCGAAACATCTGTGACATTATTTAAGCTCGGATGTTGAATTTTTTTTTTTTTCCAAAGTCGAAGATTGGCCAACTCGTCGATGAAAAATTGCTACGAGAACGTCGAATACGAGTGAATTTAATAATCGAGGCTCGTATTATAATTGCGTGTGCGAGATTTCGGGGTCATTACGTCTTGACCGCCTACCCGAAAGTCGATCGTAGGTGGTCGATTATTTTTTCTTTTTGACTTTTTTTTTTCTTTTTTTTTCCCCCTTAATGAATACGCACAGCTCGCTTCACGAGCCAAGGTCTTTGCGCAAATACGGTAAAATGTTTAAATATGCAAGTCGACTGCGTTAGACAGTACGGCGCGACTCGGTCAGCTCCAAGGTGCGCCGACGTGCCGAGACATTTACCGGATACGTGGGATCACGACTTTTCCATTTTATTCGAGGCGAGGCGACGTGCGACGAAACAAAAATCCGCTCAAAGTCGACATTTTATCATTTTTCGAAATTTTACGTTATAATAAAAAATATTAATAAATGATAATGATTGTAGTAACGAAAATTAATTAAAATATAATAAAATTTTATTATAATAAAAATAATTATAATAATAAAATATATAATAAATAATAATTATTATAATACGTAGAATAAAAAAAATTAATTATAATACAAATAATTATAACAATTAATTATAATATAATAATAAATATTAATAAATAATAATAACTGTAATACTTGTAATAAAAACAATTAATTATAATATAATAGAATTTCATTATAATAAAAATAATTATAATAATAAAATATATAATAAATAATAATTATTATAATACGTAGAATAAAAAAAATTAATTATAATACAAATAATTATAACAATTAATTATAATATAATAATAAATATTAATAAATAATAATAACTGTAATACTTGTTATAAAAAAAATTAATTATAATATAATAGAATTTCAGTATAATAAAAATAATTATAATAATAAAATATATAATAAATATAATTAGGCGTTAATGTTTTTTTCTCCTGGCACTGTTGAACGAATAGGTCTTTAAGCGATCTGTTGGCATTGCGGTTGCTTCGTTTAAACCGCTGTTTCAACAAAATCATGGACACGCCTCGAGATTCTTGATTCTCGGTGGTCGCAACTTGTCCCGGACAGTAGACCGGACGCGTGGGGCGGAAACTGTAGCGGTGCCAGTCGCCAACGACCGAATGGACTTTTTCCGCTTCGTATATTTGATGGTCTTTACGATAAGGAAACGTTTTCATTTTTTTTTCAAAACAAAACAAAAATAAATAAAAGTTTAAAAAATTTGAATTTATTGCCATTTTTTTTATAAATATTATAATATTTCAATCGATTATATCATCTTTGTAAACCAATTATTTATTCAACGATTTTATCGAATTTTCTTTCAGAATTAAATTATTGCTCGTAAATTTTCTGATTTGAAAAAAAAAACAGAATAAAAAAATTGTTTCATATGCAAATTCAAGATTCTACTTTGTCAACTCGTCGAGTTGGTTCGTATTTCGAGAATCGTCGGGTCGGAATTCGATTCCACGAGCCTGCACATGCATTTATCGCCCAGGCATGTACGTAAAAAAAAAGGAAAAAAACACGAGGAAAAGTAACATCTCCGATTTATCATAAAATTTTGACACGTCTAAGACGTCTGTCGCGATTGGAAAATTTATGAGAATTCAATGCCGAGTGTGCGACGTATGTACTTCTCTCTCGTTATAAAAAAGAAACTCGCGCTCGACGTTCTCCCATGTCGCGTGTCGACAAACCTTTCTTCGCATAAATCACGAAATAATGAAATTACAGAAGCTCGAGGGTTGAACGAGGGAGAAATTCCATTCGAACAATTCAAAACAAATCTTACGTAAGTTCTCAGATTATTGTGTAAAACGAAATAACAAATTTGAACAATTTCGGCCTAAAAAATTTCACGCGATTTAAAAGAAATGAACAATTCTTATGTATTTTGTCTTTTCTTCAATTTTTCGAAAGTGTAAAATAAAAACAAAGTATAAATAATTCATAAATATACAGACATACGTTTTTATATATTATATATTAATTATATTTTTTATATTATAATAAAATAATGTATTATATTATTATTATTATTATATTATATTATTATTATTATATTATATTATTATTGTTATATTATATATTATATTATTATTATTATATTATATATTATATGATTATTATTATATTATATATTATATTATATATTATATTATATTATATTATATTATATTATATATTATATTATATTATATATTATATATTATATTATATATTATATTGTATATTATATTATAATTATATTATATATTAAATATAATATATATATTAATAATAATAATATATGTAGATTGTATATATATGTATATATATATTTGTTTATGAAGGATATAAATAAATGACAAATATCTACATGTTTATTTTTTTTTGCAAGTGTCACGAGGAGAATCGATGTCCGCCAATTACGTCAGACTGAAAGGCCTACAGGATGTAGCCAATGATCCAATACTTATATCTTTCCTTCTCTCTCTTTCTATATATAGATATACGTATATATATGTATGAATGTATCCATCTCCCTCTCTCCTCCTTCCCCCACCACCAATTTTTTTTAAGTGTACGCCGTGGAAGCTTTCAAAAGTTAAAAATAGAAAAGTAACTCGTGAACCTGAGTAATGTGCAGCCTATACGTTCGTTTTGGGTGTACATATATTTGTATGATGATTATAAATCATCGAAACAACCGTGCCATCAATCTCGTTTCGTCCACTCGAACGTTTCTCTACGAGGCAGCGTGCACTTTATAAGACGGCGACGTTTTTGACATTTGCTAATTTACGTCGGATGTGTCGACTCGTTTCTTTAAAATGGAACACACTTCGTACGTAAAGGAAAATAAAAATTGTGCTTTTCAAGCTCGAGGAAAATTTTTGACGATAAATCTTCTTCTTTCAATATTTTCAGATTTTTATCACGATTGATTAAAACGAAGAAAATCGTTAATTTTGTTTTCTTTTTTCTTGTATAAATCATCGTGCTAAGAATGTTCAATATTGTATTGACAAAATCGGCGATGGAATTTCGACGTGTAATAATATTGCAAGAAACGTTCGCACGCATTTGCGTATGTTTGCATCGCAATGGAAAATTTATCGAAGTATTTTTTTTCCCTGTGAGCGACGTCGAGCACTTGCATTGTACATTTTGCAACGATATCGATATTTCATTGTTGTATTTTCGAGCAGGTATGCGCAAGTCGAAGATTTTCAACTCGTTATCGTTTGGCAAAATTTTTTTTTGTGTTTTTTAAATAATATTTTGACTTTTACAATCGTGACTCAGCAAAGATTTGGTTAGTAGTGACGATTGCAATTGTTCCCAATCGATTTAATTCGATTGGTCGATTAATCGAACTAATTAAATTCTCTCCGACCCCTGTCTCTCCTTTCTTTCTTCTCATGCAAATAAAATGTATCGAGTTCGATCGTCGTGGAAATTGCGATGGAAAGCAGATGCTTATAATGGATTTGCGTAAAATACACATATATAAAACGCTGTCCATCAATGACGTACGAACGAATGAAAATTCATCGAAAATTGACGATCTCTCCCTCATCCCATTCTCTCGACCCACGCGCACCCGCGTCAACCGCGCTCTTGTATTTTCAATTGCTTTTGTTCCGAGTAACAAAACGGTTCGTCCGACGTATATTATTATATATACTCGCGACATTCTGTATCGATATTGCGGTGAGTGCGTATATACATGTATACGGTGTATCAGCTCCGATCACGTAAGCGATAAATCGAGCTCCGTACTTGCGATACGCGAAGCAATTTATCGTTCTCTCATTCATCGTTCGTGGGCACTTCGTTCGGAAAAAAATAGAGGACGCGATTGCATCGGGCCATCGAGACGAAAATGCGAAAAAAAAATGGTCCTGTAAACCTGGGTCAATTTTGACCCAGAGCTCTATTTTGTCCACAGGGGGCTAAAAAAATTATGAAAATATGTACGAATATTTATCGTATACAAACAATAAGTTAATACGTTTAAATGCCGAAATGTTAAATTTTGTTTATTTATGTTTATAATAAGTTTGACATATCGCTAACAAAATATCGAATTTTTTTGCCAGAGTCGATCTTTTGTACTGGCAGAAAGGAAACGGTCTTATGTAAAATAGCAACAAAGATACGTATGATTTAATGCGTAGGAGTAATCCACAATCTATATACACACACGCACACACACATATATACAGGGTGTACCATTTGAAAGAGCATGGCTGAATAATTCTTGATGGAAGCAAGGAACAACAAAACAGTTTATATAAAAGTTAAGACTTCGAAGAGGAAAACTCGATACTGATGCAATCTAGGTTTCCACGTCTTAACGTTTTTATGTTGCGAGTATAAACTTTTTTCTTCAGATGGCAACAATATTTTTGTCCTTACGAAAATTGTGCATCCTGACAAGACGAATTTAACCACACCATATTTTATAATAACTGTTTTATCATGAAATATTGTACACAAATATAATAATCTTAATCTAAGTAAGCTTTATTTTCACATCACTTCCGCCTCACTTGTGTCTTATCTACAGTTGACAACTTCAATTATAGATACAGTTTTTTCTCAGGTGATTCCGAACGACTGAGTGGGTTCCGAATCACCGAGAGCACGAATAAAAGCAGATCGAAAAATTCAATTGGTGCGGGAATCGAACCCTGACCCACAGGGTGCTAGTTGGGAACGCTACCCCCTATGCCACTACCTCCCTCAACTTTAGCTATATTTTTCTACTATATTTCATGATACATCGATGACGTTATCATAAAACGTAGTATGCTTGAATTCGTCTTGTCAGGATGCACAACTTTGGTAAGGTAAAAAATATTATTATCATTTGAAAATAAAAAGTTTATCTTTGCAACATAAAAACATAAGATGTGAACGATTTCATCAGTATCAACTTTCCTCATTCGAATCCTCCAACTTTTATATAAATTATTTTGTCGTTTCTTGCTTTCATCAAGAATTATTCAGTCGTGCTCTTTCAAATGGGACACCCTGTATATATATTGGCATATCTATACACATGAGATATCAATGCACAATAGTAAGCGGTATAAAGGTTCGCTTCCCTGATGTCCCTCGCCCGCATATACACAATAAGTACTCCACGGAACCCTGAGCCGGAAGTGTGCTGCTGTAAGCCGCCGGAGCGGGCGCGGCAAGCATACGCGCATGCGCGCATGAGCACGTATACGCGCATGCGCGTATGGACACACACACGCGCATGTGCGTATGGCCATGCACACGCGCATGCGCGTATGGACACACACACGCGCATGCGCGTATAGACACGCACACGCGCATGCGCGCATGCCAACCTCTCCTCAACAGCGGAGGAAGAAACGTTGCAATTTACAATCTCGACACCGAACGCGAGTTTACCGTATAAACTTAATACATAGCCACGTTTAAGTACCACGTCGCTGCATCAAGGACGATGACCCAAAGTCCATTAAAGACGAAAAGACAGTGCGCGGTAAAAGAAGTCCCGCGCGCGCGTTTTAAATCCCACATTGGAAAGTCGACAAAGCCTCGTCACGATTAAAGTGTCGTTACACCGAGTTTATTAATAAATTATATTTCCTTCTCGTTAATTAATTTAATCGACCAATTTCTTTTTATTTTGAATTCAAACGACGAATATTTTCCTTAAGACGTAATTTTTTATTTTCATCTTTAATTTTGATTCTTTTTTGTTTTTTGTTTTGTCGACTAAAGTGTCATTACACCGAGTTTATTAATAAATTATATATTTCCATTCGATTAATTAATTTAATCGACCAATTTATTTTTATTTTGAATTCAAAAGACGAATATTTTTCTTACGACGTAATTTTTGTATTTTTATCTTTAATTTTAATTGTTTTTTTTTTCAATAGAGATTATTCTTTCTCTCTCTCTCTCTCTCTCTCTCTCTCTCTCTCTGGCTCTCTTTCGTTCGGGCAATGTCGATGTACGTATTAATACAGAAGGCGTCGTTGAGGCTAAGCGAGTATTTGCATTAATAGAAACGAGCGGGTACCAGAGTTTTGACGTAACCAGACAGACGCGGAGGATTTTTTTCTTCTTCTCGTACGAGGTGTGTAGAGGTATGTATATGAAATATACGCCTCGTGCAGTATGAAAGAAAAGAAATGGCGAACGGTCGATTTGCGTCTTTCGTTGAACAAACAGACGAAGCGCCGTTTGGGCGAGTTTTTTTTTCTTTTTGTCTTTTTTTCAAGGACGAGAAGAGTGTGTACAGTTGTACAATGACAGAGAAAAAGAGAGGGTGAGAGAGAGAGAGAGAGAGAGAGTTTTTACCCCGTTAGATATCGTACGCTCCACGTGGTTTTTTCTTTCTCTCTTCTTTTTTCTTCCTTTTTTTTCTTTCTTTCACTCTTCAAGTTTTCTCCCAAAAGCTCAAACCCGGGGTGTAAAAAATAGTGTCCGGCTGTTCGAAAAGTTTGGACGGTGCGATAAGAGGGTGTGAGTGAAGAAAAACTTTCTCAAGGGCGACAGGAGACGTTTCACGAGGCTAGCCATTTGTTTCTCTCCTTCTTCATTCTTTGTCTTCTTTATTTTTGGTTTTAAAAGCGTCCGGATTTACTAATGAACACCACGAATCTTTTCGAACATCGAGGCTGAGTGCAACGTTCGTTTTTTTTCTTCTTCCTTTCTTCCTCATGTTTTTTTCTGTTTTATACTTTTTTTTTTTCTTGCGACTCGCAAATAGACGTCAGAGACGACCGCAATTCACGATGATTTCATCGCAAAAACGAATGACAAGAATTATTCATATTTTCGATCATTTTCATTATTATTATCACAGTCAAAAAATTGGTCTGGAGTAAATAACTCTCTCTCTCTCTCTCTCTCTCTCTCTCTCTCTCTCTCTCTCTCTCTTTCTCTCTCTCTTCCAATGATTTTATTAATTTTATTCGATCGATTAATCAATTTTTAAAACCAACCTTGCCTCGCCAAGATCGCGTGGATTTTTCATTAATTTTTTGCTACGGAGATGGAAAAAAAGATAAAAAATAAATTAAAACAAAAGATCGTTTTAAACGTTTGAACGTTAGCGCGGTAAGAAGACTTGTGTGCTACGATAGTGGAGTTCCTCGTCGAGAATATTGCATTATTCAATTTTGATTTCGATCGACGAGAAAATCCTCATCGTCGTTCGAGCTCGAATTACTTGCAGTTTTTGTGCCTCGCGATCGATTAATCGAACGCGCTTTGTTGGCGCGCGTTGCCCCGCTTAACTAGTTTCAGGAGTTCTTGACATCGTACGTATAATTACGACGCGTAATTCCGTTTCCTCGTGTTATACAAAACCGTTTCTCGTACTGTAAGAAACGCTCGAGGTATAAATCGTGCGAGAAACGCGAACTTTGAGACTCGTACGTGTCACGCGAAACGAGCGTGTCTCATTGAACGAGTTTCGGACAAGGGGCATTGTGTTTAGTGGTCAATCGACCAATCGACGAGTTTCGCTAATAACAGTTACGTGATTTTTCCTTGTTTTTTTTTTTTTGCCACTGACTTATACAACTGGCTCGGCTCATTTTTTTTCTTTCGTCATCGTCCTACGCTTTTCATTATTCGTCATCCGGAGAACGATCGACACGGGAGTTTTATCATTCGTTTTATCCGGGATGTTTCGTTTGAAATTTTTGATTAATTCATTTTTTGGATTAATCGTTTTTTTTTTTAATTTGTAATTTTTTTATAGATTCTGCTTTGCTTGCTGGTATTGCGATTATTAGAGATATTTTTGATGGGGTGAAATTTATTGAAGTAAGATTGAATAATCGTGATAAATTAAATTAAAATTGAATTAAAATCGGAGTAAATATTTTTTTTGCTACTGACTTATACAACTGGCTCGGCTCATTTTTTTTCTTTCGTCATCGTCCTACGCTTTTCATTATTCGTCATCCGGAGAACGATCGACACGGGAGTTTTATCATTCGTTTTATCCGGGATGTTTCGTTTGGAATTTTTGATTAATTCTATTTTTGGATTAATCGTTCTTTTTTTTAATTTGTAATTTTTTTGTAGATTCTGTTTTGCTTGCTGGTATTGCGATTATTAGAGATATTTTTGATGGGGTGAAATTTATTGAAGTAAGATTGAATAATTGTGATTAATTAAATTAAAATTGAATTAAAATTAGAGTAAATATTTTTTTTGCTACTGACTTATACAACTGGCTCGACTCATTTTTTTTTTCTTTCATCATCGTCCTACGCTTTTCATAATTCGTCATCCGGAGAACGATCGACACGGGAGTTTTATCATTCGTTTTATCCGAGATGTTTCGTTTGGAATTTTTGATTAATTCTATTTTTGGATTAATCGTTCTTTTTTTTTAATTTGTAATTTTTTTGTAGATTCTGTTTTGCTTGCTGGTATTGCGATTATTAGAGATATTTTTGATGGGGTGAAATTTATTGAAGTAAGATTGAATAATTGTGATTAATTAAATTAAAATTGAATTAAAATTAGAGTAGATATTTTTTTTGCTACTGACTTATACAACTGGCTCGGCTCATTTTTTTTCTTTCGTCATCGTCCTACGCTTTTCATTATTCGTCATCCGGAGAACGATCGACACGGGAGTTTTATCATTCGTTTTATCCGAGATGTTTCGTTTGGAATTTTTGATTAATTCATTTTTTGGATTAATCGTTCTTTTTTTTAATTTGTAATTTTTTTATAGATTCTGCTTTGCTTGCTGGTATTGCGATTATTAGAGATATTTTTGATGGGGTGAAATTTATTGAAGTAAGATTGAATAATTGTGATTAATTAAATTAAAATTGAATTAAAATTACAGTAAATATTTTCATCAAACAATTTTCCAATCAAACTGATTCAACGCATGTCAATTCGACCGAGTTTCGTGGGTTGTATCGTTTAACTCCGCAAAAATTAAATTTATTCAAATCAATTTATCTTATTCAAATTTATGGATTTTTCTTTTTCTGCTTTTATTTTCAACGTAATTTCCGCATTTCTTGTATAACTCGCGATCCTGAAAACGAGGGGATCGTTAACATTTCGCGGGTCGAGAAAGATAAAAAAAAGAAATTAACAATCGAGCGAAAAAAAAAGTGACAGAGAAAAATTGCGCAATTTCGCCAACGAGCGGTATTTCGCGCGCGCGTTTCGCGACGTAGTGTTGTCGCATCGATGAATTTTCTTGAGAGAGAGCTTATCGCATATCGTTCGTCGTACGTTACGCGGCCGCAAAACTTCTACGCACGACGCGTTGACCCCGGATAAGCGACTTACGTTTTTTTTTCTTCTTTTTTTTTTGAGATACGCCGAGTGCCACTTCAAAGATCCTCCCTGCCTGATAATATCTCATTCATAAGATTAATGAGAGCGACGAGAGAGTGTTAGGTACGTTCCAAAACAATGTCGTCATGCAACGTGCGAGACGCAATCTTTATTCGCCACATGATACTTAAAAATTTGCGACGTTATACAAAAAAAATCAATAAGAGAATTAAAAAAAAATAATTAATTAATTAGGAAAAGAAAAACATTAATTGATTAATTTTTTAAACATTGAAATAAATAAAAATGGGATAAACGATTTAATTAAAGACAATATTTAAAAATATAAAGCGAATAAATAAATAAATTGATTAATTGAAAAAAAAGGGAATAAATAAACAAAGTTTTAAAATGGAAGTTGGAAATAATAACAAGAACATTTTTTTTAGGAAAACAAATATGACGTCAATGATTAACGCAAGCGAGTGTGACAAGGTTTTCCTATCGAAAAATGAAAATCGTCACGCGATCATTGTTCTCCCTCTGCGTTGATTTCAATGTTTGGCTCGCTTCGTAAGAACGCAAAAAAAAAACGAAATACCAAAAAAGAAATTATAAAAAAAACTCTTACGCGGACATTAAAAATATCGAGTGATATTTCGTGGAAACGACAATGACGACAGCTATTAGCGCAAAACAACCGTGAAGATGTGTTTCATTCATACGTATGATCACCGAGAGAGAGAGAGAGAGAGAGAGAGAGAGAGAGGGAGAGAGACAAGAGTGTGCAAACAATTTTCGCACGATTTGGTCACGCTCTGGCAAAGAATCAATTCTTCTCGCATTTGTCGGACGAAAATCCCACGCGTTAAGTCAATATACAAACGTCAATGTATATATAAATGTCCGTATGTGTGTAATAATATAGTATGATATATTATAATATATTATGTATTGTACCATATTATATTATTTTATATATTATAATATATAATATATTATAATATATTATATATATATGATAATAGATTATAATATAATATGATATAATATAATATATTATATTATTATATTATTATTATTATATTATATTATGATATAATATAATATATTATATTATTATTATTATTATTATATTATATTATAATATAATATATTATATCGATATAATATAATATATTATAATATATTATATTATATCAAATTATATAATATTATATTATATATTATATTATATATCATATTATATTATATTATATATTATATTATATATCATATTATATTATATTATAGAATAGATATATCATATTATTTTATATGATATGATATTATATTATATTATATACATACATATATATACACATATATGTAGATATTTATAGCGCGTATAAACGCGAGTAGGGGATGTTCAGGAAATAAACGCCAAGAGGATTTCAACGATAGCACAGAAATAATAGACAAGGTCATCATCCATCGTGACTTTTATTATCGAGATTCTCTCGCGCGTACGACGTTGCACCGGGCCTCAGGGTCTTCCTGAGCTCGTAAGTGACACACACATACAAAATTATTCGTCTCGACATATCGCGTTTATTATTATCACCGACAGAAAAAAAACAAGACGTAAATGTAAAAACGTGGAACGGAGCAACGCTCTTTCATCGAGTCGTAACGAACGATCGATTGGATAAATTTGTTAATTAATTTACAAAAATAAAAAAATAATTAGAAAATAATGTAAACAATATTTTGAAAAAAAGTCAATCGGAAATTGTTCAACGAATAAATTGTTGATGGAGCGAATGAAAGAACGTTGTAAGTATTACAAACAATTCTATGATTTGTATAATTGATTTAAAAAAAAAAAAAAAATTTTAAAGAAAAATTGAATAATTTTGTATATTTTATTTTCGAAAATCGATCCTCGGCTAATACCTGGAAGCCTCTCGTAATTGTACCGTCAGCGTTGATGAGAACGGTGCAACGCACGTTCTGTCAATTAAAAATAGCACGCAGGCGATTCTTATCGAATAACCAATTTAAAAAAAAAAACAAAGAAAAAAAAAGAACGAGACACGATCTGCATCATTCCTCGGATCGCGATATCGATTGGTTCGTAAACACGTACGATTAAAAAATGAAAACGTAAAAAAAAACGATAGAAAAAACAGATAGATGAAGAAAAAAGTCGATAATTTCTACGTGAGTCACATTCTGAACTTCGAACGTCGTGGGGGGCGTCCCCTAGGGATTAAGGAATTTATGCGTTTGGTTACCGAGCGAGCACGCGTTAATTGCCCGAGATCGCGTGCGTTATCCGTAGATTTCCATCGTTTCGAATGGATGTTCGTGATCCGTCGATGCAAATATCGATATATATCGCATATATCGATAGCATAGCGAATCGTGTTTTTCGTAGGAATCCCAAGAAAGAGACAAGGTGCGTCGTTGTCGTTCTCCTGGTTTATGGAAAAATGCGTCACGCTTCGCAACGAACGACATCGAGACTCGTCCGTTTTGCGCGACGATCAAGAGTAAAAGGAACGCGTTTATTACACTGTAAGTAGGAAGAGTGTTCTGCCGTGAAATTAAACGCTGGCATACGGCCCGCACTGTGAAACGACCGATTATAAATTCACCATTCCTTCACACACACATATATAGATTATAACAAAAATATTATATTATATGATATAATATCCTATAATATAATATAAAATAATATAATATAATACAATATAATATATTATAATATAATGCAATACAATACGATACAATATAATATAATATAATATAATATAATACAATATATTATAATATAATATGTTATAATATAATATATTATATAGTATAATATAATACAATATAATATATTATATTATAATATAATATATTATATAATAATATTATAATATATTATATTATAGTATATTATAATATAATATTCTATAATATAATATAATATATTATATAATAATATTATAATATATTATATTATAGTATATTATAATATAATATTCTATAATATAATATAATATAATATAATGTAATATAATATATTACAATATAATGTAATATATTATAATATAATATAATATAATATAATATAATGTAATATAATATATTACAATATAATATAATATATTATAATACAAAATAATACAATATATTATATTATATTGTATTGTATTATATATCGTAAGTATAATATAGAATTTGAAAATATCCAGCGCTGATACGTAGCGCGTTGGCAAGTGAAGGAGTAATATAACAGTGGGCACGTACTTTTCACATATAAATATAGATATAGATATAAACAAGCCATAGAGATGTAAGGCGGACACGCTTTCACCGTGAAAATATACAAGGAAGACAGTCAGTCGTCCGTTTAGTTCGCTGGCTGTACTCCCGATTTTCTCTCTTTCTCTCTGTCTCTCTCTCCCCCTCTCTCTCCGGCGGGTGTATCCTCCCCCGCTCCACTTTCCTGCTGGATATATAAACGTACGTTTGCAATTACTCGCTAACAGAACGTAATTGAGGAAGTATCGCGGGGCATATACTTCGCCGGCTTATATATAACGGATAGGAGAGAGAGAGAGAGAGAGAGAGACAGAAAGAGAAAGAGAGAGAGAGAGAAATGAGGCGTCGGAGTGAAGAGAGGGGCCGGAAAAACACATTTTCTCGAGTAACTCGGGCGGAAAATGTACCGATGGAAAAATTTCACGATTATTTTTGCCCACCGAAGGAGAAACGCAAAAATTATTAATCGAGAAATTCCAATTCATGTCTTTCTATTTTTAAAATTTTTTATTTCTACGATTACCATTTTTTTATTCGTTTTTATAATTAATTTCACCAACCGTAATGCGAAATAAAATTTTCATAAGAGATAGAAAGAGGAGGAGGAACCCTTTGAGAGAGGAATAAAAAAATTCTTGATGAATTTTCCAACTCTATGTTTTCTGTTTTATATCGTCCGGGTAGAAAGCGCAGTGTATATTCGCGGATGAGACCGAGAGCGAAGATGGTCCAACTCGTTCGGGATAGTCCGCGCCACTCCAATAATAACTTCTCGTAGCGGGAGAAAGACAGAGAGAGACAGAGAGATGAGATTAGAGTGGAACAGTGCAGCGACGAGACGATGTTCCTCCTCGAAGAAATATTTTATACCGGAGGACAAGAGGAGAGTAACGAGGCTAGAAGGTCCGCGCGTGCATGATACAACGTTTATTGAACGCATAAATCTGTGCACTTGAATGTACAAAATGTGTACGACTTCTTTACGAGAATATTAGTTTCGAGATGGACTTTATTTTTGTTTTGATCAAACGATTATTATTACTTTTGCAAAAAATAGGAGAGCAACGAGCAGAAATATAAGGAAATATCAATGTTAAAATGTAAATATGGGGAAGATTAAGAGAGGAGGATGTAAAAGCTCGGAAGGGCATACAAGAGGAAATAAATACTACTACTATTACTTTTGCAGTTGAACGTAGGATTTTTTTTTTATATTGCATAGTTTTTTTTAATCAACAATTTTGTCGTCTTTTTATAGTGAAAATTTTAATGTTTTGTTCAAACGTGCACCATTTCGCGAAAAAACAAAATATTGAAAAAATCCTACGTACGTCTCTTGCTGTTGTTATATAGAAACTAAAAATTTTCGGGATTTTGTCCCAGGACCAAAATTAAGGAGGTTACATCTTCGGCCATGGACCCGTCTAAAAAATGAGGCGCCTCCGAAGAAATGCTGGACAGCCGCCATTTTGAATTTAATTGACACGAAAAAATGTGTATTTGTATATTAAAACCTAAATTATAAAACCTCTTTCACAGAATTTCGATTGATCTTTTTGTTGAGTCACAAAAAATTCATAAATTATGCCCATTTTTTCACGCTCTAGACCAGCTTCCCCCCTTAATCGATATTCCGATTCGAGATGGATTTTATTTTTCTTTTGATCAAACTATTATTATTGCTTTTGCAGTTGAAGGCAAGATATGAAATTTTTTTAAGATTTAAGCTCCATTTGTCAATGTTTTCATTAATTGGACGCGTTAATTTAGTTTTTAATTAATCGATATTCCGACTCGAGATGGATTTTATTTTTGTTTTGATCAAACGATTATTATTGCTTTTATAATTGAAGTCAAAATTTGAATATTTTATTTTAAGGTTACGTTCATTCATCAAAGTTTTCATTAATTGAGCACGCTGATTTACTGTTTTAATTAGTCATTTTACTATTTTAGTGTGTAATTAATCGAGAAAATAATTGAATATTTATAATCAAGATGCTAATTTAATGTTTTACCTAACCGTTACAGTCATCTAGTATTTTAATTAATCGATACTTACATTAATTTAATGTTTTAATCAAAGGAGGAAATAATCTAAGGTATCCGCTCGATTATTTTTATCCAAAAACAGACGGTTATTAAATCTATCAAAATAAACGACGCTCTACTTTTTCGTTAGATAATTCTATCGTTGTAATTCCACTTTGTCAATACACTCAAGTAAATCCCTGGTGCCCTCGAAACGACTCAATAAACGTATGAAAAGCTTCTGGTTTATCGTCTTGACACAAATAAATCGACGACCGAGTAACACAGATGGACAAGAGAATAAAACGGGGGAAATGGGGAAAAGCAGAGTTGATTTGGCTTACAGATACGTAAAAATATATACAGTTATATAAAGCTTAGGTAAAAGAGCGAATATAAATGATAGAAGGCGAGGGTGGTAGCGTAATAGTCTCGGCACGTGGAAAGCATCCAAGAAGCAAAAGTTCCGTCTGGTTCTTTGGCAAACGAGAGACGGACGATGCGAAACAGGTGAAACGAGATAGAGAAAGATGGCAAGGAGAGAGGAGTGAGAGGGAAACGAGGGAGAGAAAGAGAGAGAGAGAGAGAGAGAAAAGAAGGAAATAGAACGAACGAGGATGAAGTTCCATTAACATCCGTGTCTGAATACCGTCTCGAATGAAAATTGCGACAAGAAATTCGAACGTTTCTCATAATTTTTCACTCATATATACGAATTTTCGCTTGGCCAAAAAGTAATTGCGTTTCTTATACACGGTGGCTTATGGCGTTATATAGGAAAAAAACGCAATTACTTTTTGGCCAAACTGTCAACTTAGCTACACGTGGATAAATTCGTGCTATAAATATGTATGCAAATAGATGCGGCATGTATGGATATTAAATATAACTCTGACTTCCGACAATTACCTCGAGGTTGAAATAACTCGGGCATGATAAGAGAAAATGGATAAGAATAAAAATAAAAGAGAAGAAACGTTTGATGTGTTTGTGTATGTGTGCGTTGCTCGGAGGGAAAGAAGGTCAATCGTTGTTGATAATCGAGAGTTCAGACACCCACGCGTGATTATACAGACGATTTAATAAAAGAGAGGGAGAGAGAAAGAGAGAGAGAAAGATAGGAAATCATACGGAGATTATCCGAACGTTTACCGCGCAAGTTTTAGCTCACACACCGCGTTACTCACTCGTGTGTACATAATTTTGTAGTCAGGGTAAATATTAATCGACGACTCTGGCGCACGCGCGCTTGAACAATCCAGTGCAACGTAACTGCGCTCCAAGGCTCTCGATGCAATTTGACGATAAAACGCTTTAGCTTACTGTGAACAATTTACTAATTCTTGCTTACGCACAATTTGAAAATAAATTTACAAAAATTATTTAAAGAATCTAAGAAACAATATTGTTTTGAAGTTTTCTATTTCATTCGTTATTTTGATAAAAGTTTAAATTAAAATAAATCAATGATTTATTTTTAAAATAAAAAAAAATTAATTTGCTCAAATTTTTAACTAATTTTTAACTAAACCATGAAACAAATCTAAGAAACAATATTGTTTTGAACTTTTCTATTTCATTCGTTATTTTGATAAAAGTTTAAATTAAAATAAACGAATGATTCTTTTCTAAAATGAAATACAAATTTTTAATTTGCTTCAATTTTAATCAAATGTAAAATTGAATAAAAATGATAACTATTACGACTGACGTAAAAAAAAAGTAAACAGACAAAAGACATCAATCTCGTTAAGTTCCATTCACGAAGAATATGTATTTGCTTTTTTTTTCTTTTAAATAAAACGATTTTGCTTTTTACACCGATCCAACGATGTAAAGCGTCTCTTACTTTTGTAGATACAAAATTAACGAGGTCATTAACGAACTCGTCGACTGCGTATATTTATCTATGCAAACGAAGATTAAGTGTAATAATGAGAGTGGCGTTAAGCCGAGAATAAAAAAAAAGTCCCCGGAAGCAAACTCGACCAAGTTTCGTCTTCATTGCCGAGGCTATTGCTCGATTCCCTCGGGCTTAAACGACCGTCGAGAAAATGTCAAGGAAATTCCGAACTTCCGGTCTTGCGCGAGCCTCGTTACAACTTGCGTAAACCGCCGAAATGCGCGCGAACTTATGAACAAATTTGATGAAAATAAAAGGAAAAATTGTTTTTAAGAAAATGAAATAAAAACAAGAAAGGAGAAATAGAAGGGGGGGGGGGGGGGGGGGGGGGGGGGGGGAATAAAGAAAAGGCTTACCGATGCACGACACCGGCTGTGATTACGCTAATCCGGTCCGCGTTCCACTTTCCAAATGCTCGAAATGTCGTCGCGTGTCGTCGTATCTATACGAGAAACAACAGGTCGTTCCGTATTCTCTCGGTGCGACACGCGGAACTCTCTTCCGCTTGTATCATCGCGACAGCTCGTTAAGCCAACGTGCTTCTCGATCCTCTGACGTCGTAGCCAAAATTCCTCCGGCCGAGAACGTCCAAGATCCTGCGATCGGACGAAAGAAAAACGACGACGATAGGTAAGTGCTCGTGAAATTTTTGTTCGGTTTTTATTTTATACAAAATAACAAAAATAAAGACAAGATAAACAAATTTGTTCCTATTTTTGTTTGTATTTATCAAATATTCGTAGAATTTTCTTAACGTTTTCTGTTTCTTGTCTCCTTGATTTTAATATTAATATAACATTTAATTTATATAAAATGGATATAAATTTTGGAAAAATATTGTCCGTGTTTAATTTTGTGTATCGTTACAATTTTGATTTTACTCGAAATATATATAATTATTTTTAAAAAATCGCAATTTTTTAAATCTTTGATTTTTATCGAATGATAATTTTGTAAATTTTTGAATTTTTTTTAGTGAACTTTACTTTTACAAAGAGCAAAGAATATTCATATTTACGAGACGATAATTTTTACAAAAATTTTCATTTTTGTAAAATTTGAGATTTTTAATAAAATTTTCATTTATAAAATATATTTGTTTAATTTATAGAATTTCGTTCTCGCAGAGGCTGCAAAAAGCGTCCCTAAGGCCTCTTCGTATGAGAACAGGGCGTCTAAAACGAACACGGTACTACCGGGAAATCCCACGAGTGACGAGTCGAACATACGCAATTAAAAT
>OX328013.1:39723661-39824297 GCA_946811545.1 Netelia fuscicornis | reverse complement strand
TCTACACCGATGTATTTGCACAGCGGTGAGGGCGAACATATGTACAAATTACCACACTGGACCCACCGTATCCACGTTGTATAATCGCACACAAGCCGAATAAATATATATATGTGTTTTCTTTGTATCGTACATAGAAATTCGTCCGTTTGTCCGTTCACACGTGTGGATTCTCGCATCGTAGTAATAGAGCGATCCACTAATTTCATCCACGAATTCATCAAATTTTCCTTTTTTTTACGCATTTTCTCGAATTTTGACATTTTTTTTATTCGAATTCGACACGGGAATCGATCGATTAATTTCATATTTTTATGATTCGTTAGTTTTTTCTTTATTCTGGACGATTGTCTAATTGTTTTCTGTAAATTGTATCGTTGAATTAATAAATTAAGTCGTTGCGATTAAATTCGTAATGAAAAATGTGAATTGTAGAAAAGGTCGCTCATTGTGATAATTATCACAAATTCGGTAAATAAAATTATAACAAAAAGTAAGAAAGAGATTATTTTTATTCAGTTAACATAAATCGTGATGTTTCAAAAATTTCGAGGATTTTTCCCTCTGTGAAAATATTACGGTGTTTTCATTCTGAATTAAACTGTATTCCCCTCTAATCCCTCCCCACCCCGTTACATACATAGGTACGTATGATTAATAATACGCGAATATCAAGGGAGAAAGAGAGAGAGAGAGAGAGAGAGAGAGAGAGAAGTTGATTGATTCATTAATTGATATATTTAATTATGCTCTAGCTAGTTATGGGACAAACACAGAGATCTCATAAATTCACAAATCTTACAAACACTTACACAAATTTGTAAATTTACATTTATTTATTCCAGATTCCATTTATTTGTGCCAGATAACAAATTTACAAAATTTTACGAGATACAATAGTATAACAACGTTGAGAGAGCGAGAGAGGAAAAGAGAGAGAGCCAGAGTGAGAGAGAAAGAGAGAACCAGAACGAATGAGAGGGGGGGGGGGGTGAGTGAGAGAGAGAGAGAGAGAGAGAGAGAGAGAGAGAGAGAGAGAGAGAGAGAGCGGGTTTGGCTCCAGCGGTGCGAGCGAAGCTCGGGCGTTCGCGATTTAATTAATTAGCGCAAATAATCCCAATTAGTAGTTCTTGTTCGAACGATGCGCGGTTTATATACACACGTGCTTCGTACGAGCAACGCGAGTTATCTCCTCCCGCTATAAATTATTTCTCTCCCCTCGTTTTGAATCAAAATTATAACTCAAATTTTTAAAACAAAATAAAAATTTTCATACGATATACTCGATATAAAAAAAAAAAACAAAAACATCTCGTTCATCAAGATTGTACGATTTTTTGTTGTACGAGATTTTCCGTCGAGACTCGATAAATCGTAAAATTGTTAATTAATATCGAGCGACGTTCTCTCGGCCACGTGTCGAGGATTCCGGTGGCGGTCGTATTTATCTCGCGGAACGTGTTACTAGCGGCACGAGGCCCGAGCGGACGAATCCGGTGTTTTAGTCCGACCGCGCCCCCGATATAATTAATATCTCGTCGTTTAATTTGAGACTCGCGCGAGCGAGTCCTGCCGAATCCCCTTGGCACGCGTGTGTACGTTATCGTGTTCTCGACGTATACGCTAATGTGGGGTAATATGGACCAGGCTGCAAAAAAACTATAGGCAATTTTTTGTACGTCGGTCGAGCGGAGGTTAACATTTTTTTTTATATCTTGTTTTTTATGTCTCGACTGACGGTTAGAAGAATTCACGACGAGTGAAACGCATCGTAAATTATAAACGTATCGAGTTGTTCGAAATTTCATATTTTTTAAAAATTATTTCATATTTTACAAAAATTAATTCATATTTTACAAAAATTGTTTCATATTTTACAAAAATTGTGTCATATTTTACAAAAATTAATTCATATTTTTACAAAAATTATTTCATATTCTACATAAAATTCAAAATTTCATATTTTACAAAAATCAGCAAATTGTCAATTTCGATACAACGTAATTAATGATCGTTAGGAAAACAAAAATTGATTTTCAAAGAACGATTCGCTTTCGAATTCGGATGTTTCATTGTCGAAAATATCAAGGTGGTGGTCCATATTACCCCACGTTACCTTAATACGTCTACGCGCATCTAGCCCCCTTCTCCCCAGTCCCGTCTCGTTCAGCTCGAAACATTTCCTCGGCTCGGGCAACGTGCGGCCGTTGCAATTTAACGTTTACGATGCCGCGGTGATAATTAATACGGCATCGCTTGATTTAAGCCCCTGAAATACGAGGGTCCGCTCTCTCACTCTTTCTCTCTCTCTCCCTCTCTCGTTTGCTCGACGAACCGTGCACGTGTAAACTATATGCGAACTATTTGTACCCGTATGCGTATTTGATACACTTATATATACATATAAATGGATATACAGGTACGAATATTTCTCTCTCTTTCTGTCTCTCTCTATATATATGGATTTATATGTATTATTATATATTATGTATTATATTAGTTATTATTTATATATATATATAACATAATATATAATATAATATATAATATAATATAATATATAATATAATATATAATATAATATAATATAATATAATATAATATAATATAATATAATGTAATATAAAATAATACAATACAATATAATATAATATAATATAATATAATAAAATATATTATAATACAATATAATAAAATGCAATATAATACCTACTAATATAATGCTAATATATTATACCATAATATAATATAATATAATATAATATATATTATAATATATAATATCTAATATACAATTTATAATATTTATAATGAGCGTAACCCCATGAAACATAAACGTCGGTTCAACTTCGCGGTGATTCCCTAGTCTCGGGCGTGTACAAATTTAAACGATATGACGAAAATTCGCGGCAACGTTTTCGTAGCCAAAAACCAACCTCCTCTCTCCTCCCCCTGTCCCTCCTCCCGCCAACGCTTCATCTCTTCTCGTCGCTCAACCGATCCGAGCTCTCTAGTATGGGTCGTACTGCGAGTGAGCAATACACAGTAGAACGCACCGGTTACGTTTAAACCCCCCCCCCCCCCCCCCCCCCCATCGGTATAACTATTGCACGTATAATAACGCCGGGGCCAAAGTTTGACTAAAACCCCGGCGAAACCTGCCACGTGCAGTACCACCACGTCGTTTCTACCAGAATTTATTTAACTGCTGAAATTGCCATTAGGCGAATGTTGGAACGATGGGTGGAGGTGGGAAGGGGCAGGGAGGGCGGGGGGGGCGGTGGATATACGCACTCGACTCCGTGAGCGAAGTTCAACTATTTTCAACAGTAATTTTCCCTCTCGAACAGGCTCGATATTTTTATTTTTTATTTGTTGGCGTTTTTTTTTTTGCATTTTGTTTTACGTCATAGATTTTCAACGCGGGTACGCGAAATCATTTTTCGACGACAAAATTTCGTTCCATCGAAATGAAAAAAACAAAAATTTTTTTTAAATTATAAAATTTAATATTTACTTTCGATGATATTTTTGATGAAAGAAAAAAAAGCGTTTTAATTTCTTTCTTTTTTTTTCATTTTTTTTTTTCATTCGTTCGTCAATCTGTTCGCAAAACGTGTTTCGCTTTGAATTTTGTTATTTTCGCGCGGGAAATCGCGTTGAAAAAAAATTGGAACTCTCCGAAAACGTGGGAGAGCTTTTATCTCACCCTTTTTTTTAATATTTTTTTTTTAATTTCGTGTTTATACAGATATTTCGTTTCGCACTCAAGAGAGAGAGAGAGAGCGAGAGAAACCGAGAGAGAAAAGCTCTGCGATCGATCGTTGGAAAATTCGGAAGTTCGCGATTAAACGAAAAAAACAAAAATGGTGGCGCGTCGAGGTAAAGTGGACGATGGGGTTGTTGGAAGTCTGTGAGGTAGTGGGAGGGGGGGGGGTCGAATGCAACAAGAAATAAAAGGAAACAAAATAAAGCAATCGGGAGACTTTATCGATGGTGTGCGAGCGCGATCCTACACGAAACACTTTGCCTCTGTGTGTGTGTGTGTGTGTGTGTGTGTGTGTGTGTGTGTGTGTGTGTGTGTGTGTGTGCGTGTGTGTGTGTGTGTGTGTGTGTGGGTTTGGCCTACGAGATGTGTGTGTTTGGCCTGCGATACACAGAGAGATACGTTTAAAGAGACGAGAGAGAGAGAGGCAGAAGTTTGTTCCTCCATTCGGGTTTTCTCCTGTGTGAAAAACGCTCACGATGTGCGCGCGCGTGCTCCCTTCGTTTCAATCGTATTTTCCTCTCGTTCTATCGACGCCGATGCCTATGCACGCGTATGCGGGAGTACGGAACAAAAGAAAAAAAAGAGAAGAAAAAATAAAACAAGCGAGCCGAGCCTCCGGGGTCGCGTCGAGTCTCTCTTTTTGCACTACTCTCTCTCTGTCTCTCTGTCTCTTTTTACATCGCCTCCCCCACTCTTACGCTTTGTCTTTTATTTTGTTAACCCCCCACTATTCTCCACAACTCACACATACACGCACACACCACGTTATCTATCAACTCGATAAAAGAAAGAAGTACAAAACGAATGCGCGAAAAAGGATCTGTTCGACTTTTTTTTCTCCCAATTCTCGCTTTTTTTCACCCTTTTTCCACCCTTATTTAAAGCTACCAATTTCTATTTTCAATCTGTCACTTCTAGTTTCAATCCTAAATTTCGTATTTTAGATATGTATCAGTATTAACAACCCGTCGCTCTTATTTACAACGCCTCAACCCTTGTTTGCGACAAATCATCCCCTATTTTTAGCTATCGACTCCTATTTTGCAAACACCATCGTCTATTGGCAACCACTCGTCTTTATTATCAATCCCCCCTTCCCCTTTTTATTTTCATCCCTCAACCCTTATTTTCAACCTCCTACCCCTATTTTCAACCTGTCACCTCCAGTTTCAATCCTAAATTCGTATTTTCGACATGCGTCACTATTTACAACCCCTCAACCCTTGTTTGCGACAAACCATCCCCTATTTTTAGCTATCGACTCCTATTTTGCAAACACCAGCGTTTATTGGCAACCACTCGTCTCTATTATCAATCCCCCCTCCTCCTTTTTATTTTCATCCCTCAATCCTTATTTTTAACCTCCTACCCCTATTTTCAATCCCCACATTGTTCCGATCAACGTTTTTTAACACGCAAAACTTCGTTATATCTACGCCTCATCTACGTCTCTCTCGCTCCATCTTTATGTGTATTATTCGTGATATCGCGTGTGCGTTTATATCGATAGAGACACGAGCGATTTCCATAAAATTAAAATGCAACCGGGCAAGAGCAGCAGCGAGCGAAGGCTTCCCCGTCCGAAAACGCGATTAAAATCAGCGTTTAGAGTATATCCGACGTGACGAATATACGCGATGCCAGTGAAATACGTCATACCGCGACGTTTAACCCTCTGCTGTTACGTATGTACGTAAACTATGTCTATGGCGAATCGTGGACGCGAGAGAGAGAGAGAAAACACCCAAGAGAGGAAATGAGAGAGAAAGAGAGAGAGGGGGAGAGAGGAAGTGAGAGAGAGAGAGAGTGAGAGAGAGGGAGAGAGAGGGAGAGAAAAAGGGCGAGAGAGAGAGAGAGAGCGCGAGAGAGAGAGGGAGGGATAGAGAGTATGGAGAGAGGGGAGGGAGAGAGAGAGAGACGCGTACATATACACGCGATACGTGGGAGCAACAACGTTCCACAAGGGTCGCGTGATGTCCGTTGCGAATTCATTTTTATTTTTTTTTTCACTTTTTGTCCTTTTTTTCCCTCTTTTCCTCTCCGTCGCCCTCCCGCACTCCATCATTTCAGCGTGTACCGGTAGGGGCTGGAACGTGGTCGCTAGATCTCGTGCAATAAGCGAGACTGAGAGAGAAAGAGAGTGAGTTGAATGGGCCAGGGGGGTAGAGGGGACGGGGGCATTTCAATTTGATTCCGGTATCTCTGACGTTGATTGACCAATGCGATTATGCGAAATTATTGCGTAAACGCTTCGTGCAAAATTTCTTTTATTCACCACCGTCATCCCTCGTACCGACAAACAAATGTACGAATGAACCCGGTGAAAAATCATTTTTGTTAAATAAAGATTGATTTTTCAACAAAATTAAAGAATATATTTATTTTTTTTGCAACAAATTTATTATTTCGATCGAGAATTAAATCAAAGTCAGATTTAACGAGAAACAAACAAATATTTCTATATTTTTTTTCAATAATACAAATAAATTGATATTTTTATTTTCTCTCCCCCGCACTAAACTCACCCCTACGACTTTCGAGTACGATCATTCGTATACTTTCGTCCACATAAACAACAAAGAAACCTAAAACAGTCGATCATCCGACAAAAACAAATTTCCATATAGTCCAAGCGTTAGCGGATAGCAGAAACGAGCCTTTCGGTCCCGTTTATCGTTACGAGCAGAGGGGTGGGTGAGTTTGGGGGGCTCGCCGGCGATTCTGGATAGGTAACAAGATCGTAACGCGACATCGAGCGTCGTGCACGTTTTCGATACGACGTGGCGCCTTAGAATAGAATTTCTCTTTACCTCTTTGTTACGACGATCTACTTCCCCCCTCCCTCCCCCATCCCTTGTTAAGGCATACTCTCTCGCCCGCGGTAAAGTAGTTACACATCGATCGACTCGTATTTCACGTACCACTTCATCGCGGTGTACCTTTATAACATCGCTTATGAAATGCGATACTCGACTTCAATATACGTATACAGGGTGAATTTCTTAAGGTGTAGCATGCTTTATTTTAAGGTAGATGGGATCATTACAAACAAAAGTTGCAAATATACATTAGGGATATTTTTAATAGTTTACGAGATATAAACTTTTAAAGTTGGTCCAATCAGAGCGCGCCGACTAGCGTTGGAACCGCCCACTCCCACCCTAGTCGTAGAGATAGCACAGTGTAGGGCGTTACATTTGGGATTGCAAAATTCGGAGCAGTCAATTTTATTTATTATATTATTACGCAGTCATTTTTATTTCTGGGGTTTGGCTGCTAGGGCGGGGAGTAGGCGGCCCCAATGCTTCTCGGCGCGCTCGGCAAAATTCAAACCAGTTAATGCCCGAGAAATAAAAATGACTGCGTAATAATATAATAAATAAAATTTACTGCTCCGCATTTTGCAATCCAAAATGTAACGCGCTACACTCTGCTATCTCTACGGCTAGGGCGGGGAGTGGGCGGGTCCAACGCGTCTCGATTGGACGAACTTAAAAAATTTATACCTCCTAAACTATTAAAAATATCCCCAATGTATATTTGCAATTTTTGTTTGTAATGATTCCATCTACCTTAAAATAATGTTTGAGAATATTTATGAAACTCACCCTGTATACATCTATGCACGTGTGTGTGTCTGTGAGTGTGTATACAACGTATACCTACGTTGTATCGGAACCAGGAACAGAGATGCAGAAAATTGCATGCGGACAGGTCACACACGACACGTAAGTACTCACGCTATATTTTCATGCATATATTTATGCACGTGTGGGGGGGGGGGGGGGGGGGGCATCGTGAAAGTAACGTCGAAGATCGCGGGTGGAACACAACCATTCTATATTTTCTTTCTTTCTTTCCAACGAAAATCTTAATTTGTTCTTTAAATCGTCTTAACGATAACAAAATTAATCAAAAAGTCAGCATTTATTATAAATTTACCTGTTACACGCATGCGCAATGTTTCTCGCAGCTCCCATCGTTCTTTAAAGTTCGAATTGTCTTTTAAGTCATCTCAACGATAAGAAAATTAATCAAAAATTCATTTCCGTTATCAATTTACTTATTACGCATACGCGCAATGCTTCTCGCTCGAATAATCGTTCTTTAAATCCCGAATTGTCTTTTAAATCATCTCAACGATAAGAAAATTAAGCAAAAATTCATTTCCGTTATCAATTTACTTATTACACATACGCACAATGCTTCTCGCAGCTCGAATGATCGTTCTTTAAATCCCGAATTGTTTTTTAAATTGTCTCAACGATAAGAAAATTAATCAAAAATTTATATCCGTTATAAATTTACTTATTACACATACGCACAATGCTTCTCGCAGCTCGAATGATCGTTCTTTAAATCCCGAATTGTTTTTTAAATTGTCTCAACGATAAGAAAATTAATCAAAAATTTTTATCCGTTATAAATTTACTTATTACACATACGCACAATGCTTCTCGCAGCTCGAATGATCGTTCTTTAAATCCCGAATTGTTTTTTAAATTGTCTCAACGATAAGAAAATTAATCAAAAATTTTTATCCGTTATAAATTTACTTATTACACATACGCACAATGCTGCTCGCAGCTCGAATGATCGTTCTGTAAATCTCGAATTGTTTTTTAAATTGTCTCAACGATAAGAAAATTAATCAAAAATTTATATCCGTTATAAATTTACTTATTACACATACGCACAATGCTTCTCGCAGCTCGAATGATCGTTCTTTAAATCCCGAATTGTCTTTTAAATCGTCTCAACGATGAGAAAATTAATTAAAAATTCATATCCGTTATCAATTTCCTTATTACACATACGCGCAATGCTTCTCGCAGCTCGAATGATCGTCTAAAGGCAAGGCTCCCGTACGGACGAAACTAGTAATCCTCGAATGGAGAATACGTGCATTCATCTTTTGAAAATCAATCCGTTTCATTGGTATCTCTGTGTTTGTATGTGTGTGTATGTGTGTGTGTGTGTGTGTCGGAGCGAGTTGCAATTGCCGAATAGCGTTTCATCGAACGCAATGTAACGCAATATCGATACGGGAATATTCTACTGGCTCCTGTTCTGCTTGGCTAAATATGTATGTGTCTGTTTGCGCGCGTGTGTGTGTTTGAGGGCGAATGTGGTACATCTACGCTACCACCGGTATTATATTCATGAATATAGCGCGCGATTATTAATCCTTCGGCCGGCGACCCCACCAGGGAAGCTCTAATGTACCAGACAATTATTCTCAGAGAGTTCGCGGAATATATATACTCGTATATATATATCTGACCGTTAATTCCAGTATGTGTATAGTAAATGCGTTATCGAGTTATCGTCCGTACGCGTAGGTATACATCCATTGTAATAACGTCACTCGCGAATTTGTAAAATCAACGATTTTACATTCGATTTGTGGCGGTGACTGGAAATTTACCACAGATCGTCAAGGTCGAAGCTGTACCAAATCAAATTCTCTATCTTCGTCCCTCTTCCTCTCGTCTTTTATTTGTACTTTAATGTTTAATCAATTATTATTTTTATTTTTAGTTTATTTTTAATTTAATCTTTAGATTATTTTTAGTTTTATTTTTAGTTTATTTTATTGGCATTATTGTTATTATTACTATTTATAATTTTTTATCTTTATTCTTGTATCAAGTTTTATTTTCTATTCTTTTATTCTTGTGAACTTTTGATGGAATGTAACGAAATTGTTATCGTATCTTAGAAAAATGTCTCTCGATAGTGAGAATTAATCGTGATTCGTACGAGAATAGGTGATTTATCATTAGACCAATGGATTAATTTAATTTTAACGTATCAATGTGAACGACGTTAACTTGTCACCCGTCGATTTTTACCTTTATCGACGATTTGTTTATTTATTTTGATGTTTTTGTGCCATTTGTAAATGTGATTGCCAGGAGTTGTTTTGATTTATGTGAATGGATCGTTCGAAATTGAATTTAAATACACTTACAATTAGTTATTCGATTTGAAAGAAAAGTTATGATAATTTGATTTTTCTGTCTGGCAAAATTGATTTTACTCATTTCGTTTGGTTTCTTTAAACGTATTATTTTAAATACAATTGAAATACATTCGTTCTTCGTTTGGAGTAACAAAAAAAAACGAAATTTATTTCAGGATCGGTGTTTTCGTTCCATTTGCGGGGTCATTTTTTTGTTGCTTTAATTGGGCGAGAAAAAAATCATGTTTAAGAACAATTTGCTGGCGACCAACCTGACGGATTTGACCCGGAAGTCTTTGTTCGAATGGCGTATTTCCGGGGAGCTCGTTACACTCTCTCTCTCTCTCTCTCTCTCTCTCTCTCTCTCTCTCTCTCTCTCGCTCTCGCTCTCGCTCTCGCTCTCGCTCTCGCTCTCGCTCTCGCTCTCTCTCGCTCTCTCTCGCTCTCTCGTTCTCTCTCGCTCTCTCTCGCTCTCTCTCTTTCCCTCTTCCCTCTTTGTTTCGCGTATATTGGGACGATGGTGTAGACGCGCCGCTGCTAGCCAGCGAGCCCTCGGTAAACGCGTCTCGTTGATTAACTCGCCAGGGGCACGACGGACGGATGTTACGTACGCGAACGGACGTGCGGACGAACGAACGGAATACGGATAGACGGACGAAATACTCCGACTGCACCCTACCAAAGAAGATCTCTCTCTCTTTCTCTCTCTCTCTCTCATTGAGTCCATCCATCTCTCTCCGGCTCATCGCAATTTCACTCTTGCGGTTTACGCGAGAACGTACCCTTGTTCTTGTATATTAACGCTGGTACGTACCAAGACTTGCTCGAAATTCGTTCCGAAAATAATCGAACGATAACTCTCGACCTAATTAATTATCGAGTCGCTAGAAATTCAAGTTTTTTTGTTCTTTAAAAAAAAATATTTTATTAAAAAATAACAAAAATTCAATCTCGACTGAATTTGACTCTGTAATATTGTCAACACTATCAAAATTAACAATGGATACAAGTATGTAGTGGTTAATAATAATTTTTTCTTTAAAGAAAATATTTTCGAATTTTCCCGAATCTAATTTGTCAAAATTGAAGGAATTACCTAGATTTTAATTGTGGACCAACGATTCTTGCATTTTGATAAAAAAACAACAATATTTTTTTGTTCTTTTTGATGAAACAATTATGATACAAACACTATGCGTTTGAATAAATATTAATAAATCGTTTAATCAAAAATTAATCTCAACTTTCTAAAACATTTGAAACAACTCACTCACTTTTGATTCTCTCACATCGTCAAAAATATCAAAAATAGCAATAAATAAAAGTATGCAACATACAATAATAATTTTTTCTTTAAACCAAAATTTGTCTAATTTTCCCAACTATAAAATTTCTCAAAATCGAACGAATTACCTAGATTTTAATTGCACATGAACGATTCTTGCATTTTATATCAAAAACAACAATATTTTTTTGTTCTTTTTGATGAAACAATTATAATACAAACACTATGCGTTTGAATCAATAAAAAAGAAAATAGCAATAAACAAAAGTACGCAACATACAATAATAATTTTTTCTTTAAACAAAAATTTGTTTAATTTTCCCAACTCTAAAATTTCTCAAAATCGAACGAATTATCTAGATAGCCTTCCTATCACCAGGTGCGATATCGTAACATTGTCACCTTGGAAATCGTGGTAAGAATCGATGTGGGGTAGAAAGGAGAAGGGGGATGAGAAGGAGAAGGGGGTGATTTACGAAATGTACGGGCGACCGAGCAACGTGATAGGGTAATACTGCTTTGAAACATGGTGGTGCCTACGGTGAGGAATAAAGGTTTGATGGGAGCCGGTATCATCCGTATATAGAGATGTCTCTAGGTAGGAAGGTATACGAGGCACGTATAGGAAGATATCAAGAGTAGATGCTCCTCTCTCTCCCCTTAGTGCGCGCCGACAGGGGGATTCCCTTAACTCTGTGCCTGCCAATCTCTCTTGTTCGTCGTGGGTGATCTAGCTAGGTTCGCCAGAGCCACTGGTAGGGTGTACGTCATGTACGAAGGGGATGAGAGTGAGAGAGAGAGAGAGAGAGATCGAAGGGGGTTTCCCGGTAATCCGAGCATAGCGCTCGCGGCGTTCGCACAGAGGGATCCAAGGAGCTTTTCCCCGGAAGTATATACAGCGGATAGGATATAGCGAATGTCCTGTTGAATACGGTGATGCGAGACTGAGATGTTCGAAAATGGATTTGGCCTAATCGTTTTATCGACGTATGGGAGAATGGTAACGAGACGATGCTCGTATTATTTTCTAAACTAAAAGTAGGTAATGAAAAAAAAATATTAATCAACGAGAGATAATAGCGACGAAAATAATTTCGAAGATTGTCTTATTGTTAGTAACTAAAGATAATGAAAATAGTTTGAAATTTTTCTTAGGACGATCTTCGATTAATTCGTCAACGATTAATTGCTTTGTTTTTATGATCGAATTTTTTTTGGGATTGTCCAGTTGAAGTTCATTTGAAATTTTTATTATTTTTTTATTATTAAAAAAAAAAAAATTTTAATTCATTTCTCTATTTTTTTATGTTCGATTTATAATTATTTATTTATTTTTTATATTTCTGTGTGTGTACAGTCAAACTTTCGACGACTAGCCAATTTTCAATTTTTATTATTTTGTTATTATCAAAAAAAAAAAACTAAATTTTGATTCATTTTTCTATCTTTTTATGATCGATTTGTAATTATTTATTTATTTTTTATATTTCTGTGTGTGTAAAGTCAAAATTTCGACGACTAGTCAATTTTCAATTTATATTATTTTGTTATTATCAAAAAAAAACTAAATTTTTATTCATTTTTCTATTTTTTTATGATCGATTTGTAATTATTTATTTATTTTTTATATTTCTGTGTGTGTAAAGTAAAAATTTCCACGACTAATCAATTTTTAATTTTTATTATTTTCTTATTATAAAAAAAAAAAAAAAAATTTATTCATTTTTCTATTTTTTTATGTTCCATTTGTAATTATTTATTTATTTTTAACATTTCTATTCGTAGAGTGAGTAGTGTTTCTAATCCGAAAAATAGTTGTCAATGCCCTTGGCGATTCGAAGAAAAGAAAGAAAAACCACTCGAGCTTTCTCGTGCTTGATGAGCCACTCGATAAATGTAATTCGCGAATGGGCCCACTCAATCACGAATCTACTTTATATTACTCCCTCTCAATACACACACACACACACACACACACATATATATATATATATACACGTATGTGCATGTATATACATATATCTGCCATAAGTACGACGAATCGAGAAATGAGAAATAGCCCTGCTTCCTCAGTTCTCGCGCGCCCTTCGTGAGATCCGCGAACTTTCATCATTCCACTTTCCAACCCCCTCGTGCTATTGGCGCGCGCCGACTTCTCTCGCGGTGGCTCTGGCACGTCCCGCGATTCCGCGGCACTCCAATCGACGCCATCCTCTCTCTCTCTCTCTCTTTCTCTTTCTCTGTTCCTCTCTAGCGAACCTGAAACTTTGCACTTGGCTCTCGTCAAAGGAATGAGCATTGGGGTGGCAGGGGGTTATTGGGGTGAGAGCCCTAGGGGAAAAACAGCCCCGAGACTCGTGTTAGGGACAAACACTACCGATACATCATGGTAGTAAATATATATAGATATACGAGTCTGGACTAATCGCTGGGGGAGAAATCGCACCAATTCGTGCATTTTTTTTACTCCCTTTATCTCTCACCCTTCTTCGGGACGTTTTATTTTCTGTCTTTTTTTTCGTCTCTTCCACGAGTAACGCGTCATTACTCGTCATTTGTTTTGGCACGAGTCAAACGACGCGTTATTACTCAGAGAATTGACGATATTTCCCTTTTTTCGTTGGAAGCAAAAAATAAAAAAAAAAGGGAAAAAGTAGCGAGTTGGTGTTTGAGGTTTGGGAGAGGGATGAGAAGCCGCAGGGTAGAATCGTAAAGAGAGTTGCGAAAACGAGGATAAGGGTAGAGCCGGTTGAGATCGCGAAAAGTGGGCGAGAGAACGTAGTGTGAAAAGAGTCAAAGCTCAAAGTGTCTTTCAGAAGCGCGGTTTGCTCTTGCGTACATACAGAATGAGAGTATTGCTACACTTTGAAACCTCTTTACAATGGGGAGACGAGCGAGTTTCTTACTTTGATTTTAATTGCCCGGAATCTGGCGACGTGCGGCCTTTTACTTTTCGTCGGGGCAGGTTCGTTGCGTTGATTCGCAGGACGGTATGAGGCTTTTATTGCAATATTTCGTAAGATAAGGGCATTATCGTTGTAGACAATAATTAATTATTAATTGTTTCTAGGCAAAATATTAAAAATCTGGATAGTTTCACGTTTTTTCGCTTTTTGACGGACAAATTGTAAAGAATCGAGATTAAAAATAGGATATTCGTATTAAGCGGGAAATTTCCGATTCCGTAACCTATAATTGAAGCATTTTTGGACGAAACAAATTTTTGACCCTCGGCAGATACCGATGGTCCAAATTAGGATTTTACTTTCGGGATTTTGGGAGGTCTGGAGGGGTCAAAATTTTTTTTCGTCCAAAAAGGGTTTGCTGCGTCATTTCGGAATCGGAAATTTCCCGCGTAACACGAATATGATGAAATAAAGGGGTTTTGAAGAAAAATAAATTTTGACCTCATCGGCTAAGCGTTTTTTTGCAGGTCCTATGGGTCCGAAAAATCGCGATTTTCAAAGTGTCGCCACGGGCACAAAAATTGAGCTATCTAGACGATCCTTGGCTCGTTGTCGAGTTCTCGACGAGCTCTTCAAAAAGTCATTCGTGCAATTTTCTGTCGGACGAACGGGAACGGAGATACAGCCTCGGGAAAAATCGATTTTTCGAGGTTTCGCGATGTTTATCGAAATTGGCCATTTTGAATTTCGGTCAATTTTCATCCTTTCTCAAGCTCTGAGGGCTTATGTCGATCGCAAATTTCCCGTACAATACAAAAATTGTAGTTTCTTTATCGATTTTTAAGATTTTACCGACCTTAAGTGGGTAAATCAATATTTTCGGGTTTTTTGCAATTTTCTCCGAGAATTTTCGAGATATCGGCCAAAATAACGTCGGATTCTTCATCAGCGACAAATTTCCGATTCCATAATCACCCCATAAAGTCGTTTTGGATGAAAAAAAATGTTAACCTTCTGCGGGTGCCGAAGGTCAACATTTGTGAATTTACTTCCGAAATTTTGAGGTTCCGGGAGGGGTCAACACTTTTATCGTCCAAAAAGACTTTGTAGCATCATTTCCGAATCGAAAATTTCCCCTAAAACACGAATATCTCATTACTAATTTCAATTTTTCTCAATTCATCTATCAAAAGTTGAAAAACACACAAATGCTTACAATTTTTCACTTCCATCCAGTCTAAAAACAGTATTTTTCATTAAATCTCCAATAATCTTCACCTCTACCTCAGCAAAAATACAATAATCACGAAAAAAAAAGACATCCGAACTTCCAAAACCACCCTCGTCCACCTTTACAATATTTCCCCACTCACCGTCGAGACGACGGTACATATAAAAGTGAAAAGCGCATCCGCTTGAAAGCTTCTTGTTTTCTCACGGGGTAAAAGGAGGGCGCGATTATGAAGTTTGGCGTGTCGGCGCTGTGTTTTTCCCCGTACCGATATTAAATCTGTCAAAGGTGGGATAGCGAGCGAGAGGTCCTCCCTCGGTCCCTCGCGAAAATCGCGGTAAAACGAGACGGAAAGCTTCATCCCTCGTCCTCTCTTTCACCGGGAACTTTGTACTCTGTCGTAACCATGGTGACCCATCCCCGGTGGGGGGATCGCGGGGCTACGTACCTACGTACACAACTGAGAGCGAGGGAGATCGCGGTCTCGCGTTCGGAGGTTCCGGGGTGCGCGCCTCTCCCTTTCTCTCCCTTTGCCTCGCTTACTCATTTACTGCTTCGCAACACCAGAGAGGACCGACTCGTGAGTTAGTGACAATGCGGGGGAACGCGAGAGGTCGAGACCAGCATGGAAAGACAGAGTGAAAGGCAATGGGTGAGGGAGAGAGAGAGAGAGAGAGAGAGAGAGAGAAAGTGAGAGAGAGAGAGGGAAAGAGGAAAGCAATCGTCAGAGGTTGATGTGCACTTGCCTCGTGCCCAATGGTTAGATGTTAATTAGTTTGATTACCGTTACGTAGAGAATGCATTGTGCGAGCGAGCGAGAGCTCTGTGATGCAACGAGACTCGTAGCCACGGATATATAATTTTGCTCTCCAAGCGGAAAGACTAAAGAGCGAACGACACAATGCAAACTCGAGTGTTGTCATACAAAATATTTCATGCGATATTACATTTCGCATTAGCTTCGACAATTTCTAAAATAATCCTCGTCTTCAAAAGTCACAAACATTGTGGGTTTGATTTTTAATTGGAAATAATGAGTTTTGCATTTTTTTTATCAATTATTGATATCGTTTATTGATAAAGAGGCCAACATTTTTTTGTTCTTTTTGATAAATCAACTATGATACAAGCACTGTGCGATTGACTTTTAATAATTCGAAATAATGATTTTTGTATTTTTATCAAAAGAATAATTTTTTTTTGTTCTTTTTGGTAAAACGACTTTGATATAAACTCTATGCGTTGGTATTTTAATTGAAACCAACGATTTTTGCATTCTTATCAAAGAGAACAACTTTGATGCAAACATTATGCGTTTCAATTTTAATTTGAAATAATGATTTTTGTATTTTTATCAAAAAGAATAATTTTTTTTGTTCTTTTTGGTAAACGACTTTGATATAAACTCTATGCGTTTGAATTTTAATTGGAACCAACGATTTTTGCATTTTTATCAAACGAACAACAAAACATTCCAAAATAATTACAAAATAAACAAAAATTGTAAAATTCGAGAAAAAAAAACACGTATCGAAAAGAACTTACGATAAATCGTATTTCCAGAAATTGATAGCGAGGGAAGTTAGGTAGAACGGAAGGCTTCGAGCCAGACGACCAAAATCTGGCACGATCGATGAGTTATTCGCAAAATTTTATCCGTTCGTACGCCTTTTCCCCTCCCATCGAGGAAAGAAGAACAGAGGCATTTCTCTTTTGACCGTTCTTATAAAGTCTCTCTTACATTTTTTTCATCCCATACCCCTCCCTCCCTCGATCCATCCCTCTTCCATACCATCGGTTTTCGATATGAATAGTCGAAGGAGAATGAAATGGAGACGAGCATGCGAGGGGGTTTGCGGATGGAGAAAGTGTGCGCAAAGAAGAAAAAAAAAACGAGAAGAAAAGAAAAGAAGAAAAGTGGGAAAAACTCGGAGACACGAATAGAGAAGAGGGAACTTATTGACGATGAAAGGAAATAAGAGGAAAAAGGCGATGGGGTGAAATTTTCTTGCCGTTTTTTTTTCTTCCTTTCCATTTTTTTCTTATCATTATTATTATCTTATCTATACAGGACACTCGCATAGGTGGACGAGAGATCGGTGAATGGAAGAAGTCCTTGCAAGACGTCGAAGGATTTTCCGTCGATTCCCTTGCCGGGCTGTTGACGTAACCATGGAGATCTGTCTTCGTCTCTCCCCATATGTGTTCTCTCTCTCTCTCTCTCTCTTCTTCCCTTTCTCACTACACATACTACACAACCTCCATAGGGTTGGAAATTAACCGTCATACACAGCTCCGTTCCCTCATTGGCAACGTTCGTGTGAACATCTCATGCTCCAAAGTCCGTTCAGAATCTCGCCAATCATCGGGTTCTCACAGAGGGACAGAGAAAGGGAGAGAAGTAGAGAGAGAGAGAGAGAGAGGGGGAGAGTGAGATCAAGTAGCGAGGAACCACCCTCGGTGTGTCCATTCGCCCGCGAGTGTCAGATGTCAATTAGTTTGATTACCGTATCGTGAATACGTGGAATATAACCGTCCTATAACGCTACAACGCTTTCCGCAAGTTCATCCGTGATTCCATTATCGCCATGGCGCATCTAAATTCTATCGTGGCTACGATTATGATATAACTATATATCGATGGACGGAGATGTGTTTATTACGAACGAATCCGGCCAACCTTTCGGTCATCGTGAAATATCCATCACGGTGAATTATGCCGGACGGGTGAGACGTTTTACCATTTTATTTACCTTGGTGGTGAGGAGGGGAGGGGAGGGGAGGGGGTGGGGCGGTAAGGGCAGAGGTAGAATACATAAATGCGAATCTTTGCTCTATCGAGAAACTCCTGATACGAAAGTAATGATACGTTTATCTTCGAATCAACCGGCAATTCCATTCGCGTGCCTTTCTTTTCACGATGCACGCTCTCGCTGCGAGATTACGACGCGGATAAGCTCGATCGCCTGAAAGGTCACGGGTTAACGTACTCGAGAGATTTATTAAATTGGAGAAATTTCTATGAAATGTTAGAGAGGTTATTGAAGTTTTGTTTAATTTGTTGAAATATTGTTGGGGAAGTGATGTTTGGGTTGTAATAAGAGGGAGGGTGGGATTTTTATTCGTTGGTGAGGAATTTGGTAAATTTTGGCAAGGATGGTAAATTTTTTTATTTATGTCGGGATTTATTTATTTTCTTTTTGTGATTGAGGAATTTATTAAATTTGGTCAACGATTGTCAATTTTTTAATTTATGTCGGGATTTATTTATTTTCTTTTTGGTATTGAGGAATTTATTAAATTTGATCAACGATTGTCAATTTTTTTATTTATGTAGATATTTGTTGATTTTCTTTTTTTATTGAGCAATTTATTAAACTTTATCAACGATTGTCAATTTTTTTTATTTATGTCGGGTTTTATTTATTTTCTTTTTGTTATTGAGGAATTTATTAAATTTTATAAACGATTGTCCATTTTTTTATTTATGTCGGGATTTATTTATTTTCTTTTTGGTATTGAGGAATTTATTAAATTTGATCAACGATTGTCAATTTTTTTTATTTATCTCGGGATTTATTTATTTTCTTTTTGTTATTGAGGAATTTATTAAATTTGATCAACGATTGTCAATTTTTTTATTTATGTCGGGATTTATTTATTTTTATTGTTGTTTAGTTTCTTTGTGGAGTATTTTTATGAATAATCTTTTATAGTCGAAGATCTCTGTGCCGTGGCAGATTCTCGTCGATGCCTTCTCGGTTTTATCTTCTCACGATCTTTTTCAATCCCCGAAAGGACGAAAGGAAAGAAGAAGAAAAAAAATACATTTTTCGGATTAAAAATCTGGAGGACTCGGTCGTACCGTCGGCTTCGTCTTTTTTTCCTTTATCTCGTCTCGCATAATCTGACGTATAGATATATACGAAGGATCGGACCGAAAGGATGTTATTGAGGATGCGATGGTGGCTTCGTAGCTTTCGTACGAGGCGTTCGATCCTGATTCGATCTTGATTAGGCTCGACACTCTCGTGCACGATCTCGCACACTCTCGGGAATATCCGTGTGCACAATGCCGAGAGAGAGAGAGAGAGCCAGAGAGAGAGAGAGAGAGAGAGAGAGAGAGAGAGAAAATTGAGGTAGAGAAAGAGAGAGAGAGACCCTCAGGTAATCCGGCGTGCATTCGCCACGGCTCGAATGTCAATTCGATCGAAAAAGGAGAGAGTCCCCCTTTCGCCTCTGGCTCGAAGCGAGCGATCTACGAAGGTGGGCACGACGAAGCACGGCGGCGTGACGGGACAGAAAGGCGAAAGAGAAGAATGGAGAGGAACGAAGTAGAAAAATAAAATAAAAAATAAAATAACAAAAAGGAAACGAAACGAAAGGTTTAAGGGAGAGAAGGAAGATGAAGAAAAGAAGATGAGGGGTACAAGATTCGAGCGCGAAGGACGCGCGAGGCGAGAGAACGAGGCGGGCTAGAATCGTTTCTTTTCTTTTTTTTTCTTCTCGTCTCTCGTTCTTTTTCGTGTTTCGTCCGCGCGTCCGATGGTCAGTGAAACGACTATACGCGAATGTTTACGGCCTTCGTATAATACACCGACCGATACACGTGTACCGCGGCGCATAAAATCACGCGTTAAGTCGATAGAAGACAGTGATTGGACGTTATAACGGTAGAAAAGACAGTGATTGGCAACTTAGAGGTGCCATAAGACAGTCATTGGCCACAGAAGGTGCTAATTTTGTTATTGTTAAAAATGAGCGATTCATCACGAACTTGTTCAATTTTTAACTTTTTTTGTAATTTTATATTACCCAAACACTCGATGTTCTTTCGTCAAAGATATTAGGGGAGAAGGTTTGAATAAATCTGTCCGAGAATTGCGTAGGTGTGAATAGAAATTTCCTACTTATGCTACCACATATGACCAATGACTGACGGCCACTTAGACAGATGATAAGATAGTCATTGGCCACACAAGGTGCTAATTTTCTTATTTTAAAAAATGAGCGATTCATCCCGAACCTGTTCAATTTTATATTTTTTTTTGTAACTTTATATTACCCAAATACTCGATGTTCTTTCGTCAAAGATATTAGGGGAGAAGGTTTGAATAAATCTGTCCGAGAATTGCGTAGGAGTGAACAGAAATTTCCCACTTATACTACCACACGTGGCCTATGACTGACGGCCACTTAGACAGATGATAAGATAGTCATTAGCCACACAAGGTGCTAATTTTCTTATTTTAAAAAATGAGCGATTCATCCCGAACTTGTTCAATTTTTAATTATTTTTGTAATTTTCTATTACCCAAACACTCGATGCTCTTTCGTCAAAGATATTGGAGGAGAAGGTTTTGAATAAAACTGTCCGCGAATTGCGTAGGAGTGAACAGAAATTTCCTACCTATGCTACCACACGTGGCCAATGACTGGCGGCCCCTTAGAGAGACGACACCAGGTGGCCAATGACTATCATATCGTCATCGTTTGGTAAATTTATATTCTCAAAATAGTCAATATTCGTTCGTCAAAGACATTGGGGAGAAAGTTTGTATACATTTGTCCGAGAATTGCGGCTTAGTGAACAGAAATTTCACATTAGTACCAACACGTGGCCAATGACTGTGCCAACTTGGATTTTACGGTGCGAGTTTATAAATCGACGGGTAACAGCGGGCGAGCGAAGAGATCCCGAATGGCCTTTCATCATCGTGATCCTCTTTTTTCTCTCTCTCTCTCTCTTTCTCCCCCTCTCTACGGTATTCACCAACGGCCATAACTCTTATTACTCTCTCCTTTGATCGGGTAGCTCCGAGAGACGTTCGGGCTTCGCGCCGATCCTACACCGGTGTGTGCTCCGACACTCAGTTCTCTCTCTCTCTCTACTCTCTCTCTTTCTCGGGCGCATAGTACAGGGACAAAAGAGACGAGATCTCTATGGGTTCAGAATTTTTTTTCTTTTTTTTCCTGCCTCTTCGCGCCCCAGTCTATCCATCTATCTATCTCTCTCTTTCTTCACGCATCACGGATCTCTCATTCTTCTACCGCGTATGCGAGAACCTGTGGCGTATTCTTCAAAAAAAAAGAAAAAGAAAAAGGAAAAGCAAAATAACGCGCGTCTTCGCGCTTTTGCAATTTCGAGACGGTTGGAATAAAGAGTGAAAAACGAGCCGAAGGAACGATCGCGGATGCATTGTTCGACCCGAAGCCATTCCTCTAAGCTCGGTTCGATTTTTTTTACTCGGACCGCAACAAAATAGTATAAAAAATAAAAAAAAAACAGAGAGAGAGTGAGAGAGATAAAAATATCAAGAAACCAATCGTTAATAGGATTATCGATCCTCACAATATATTTATATTTATTTCTTTTTTTTTCGCAGGACCCACGTTCTCAGAAACTCGTCGGATTACAATTTTTATTTAACGCCGCGTAACGTACTTTCACGCGTCGTAAATAATCGATTTGTACAAATTTTATCGCCTAACACAAGAGACGCGAGAATTTACATTTTTAAGTTTCTTATTTTTCTCTAAAATAAAATAACAATTTATCTTTTTTTTAAATCGTAAATTAAATTCGTTACGAAAATTAAGGTAGTTCTATCGTGACATTAAAATTAAAAAATTATTTTTTAGTTTATCTCACATATAAAATCGTTTGTGTTCTCAAGTTAATAAAGAACAATTTTTGTGAATTGACTAAAGAACAACATACTCCAAATTCAAGGTCATCCAAGGTAATACGTACTTGCTGTATAATTACAAAAATTGCGAAAATTCTTTTCTTTAATTTTTTTTGAAAAACTAAATAAAGCTTCTTTGATGTTGCATAAATATGTATGCAAATTTTTAGAAGGCTTCATCGAGTAGAAGACAAGATATTTATGGGTGAAAATGCAACTATTAACACGCGCTCTTATGAGAGACTACCGAAAATTCGGATTTTCACCAATAAATATCTCAACTTCCGCGTGGTAAAACCTTCCAAAAATTATTACACGCGTACATATGACATCAAAGAAAATATATCCAAATTTTCAACAAAATCTTAACAAAACGATAAAACGATAGAATTACCTTAATCCGATTTTGTTAGAAATCTGTTGTTAAGGGTAGTTTAAGGCAATTAAGACATTCCAGTAAATATTATCTCGATGAAAATAATTCCTCGATTTTCTCAACCCCTCTCTTCCAACCTCGCCCTCTCCACGCACCATCGAGACAACGACTATCAAATGTACGTTTTAATCCAAAATCGATATCGCGTTATAAACTCGATGAAAATTCGAACATTACGGTGATTCTCTCGTGCCCCCGCTCCTTTCCTTAAGTATCGTAGACGACGCGATCCAAGGGGTTGTTCGTTCCGTTCGTTGGTGCTCTGCTAATACTGTATGCAAAATATTATAGTCAGATGTACGAATATTCCGAGCGAGAGACAGGGAGAGAGAGAGAGAGAAAGAGAAAGAGAGAAACGTTGAATTGGCGTTGCTTCGAGTCATCACTGAATATTAATGGTGATAGTTGAACCCTTTGCCGAAATGCGAATTCGATATTACGCTATTGGTTGAGTCGCTTGGCATGGTGTGTAGATGGGTTTGGGGGTGAGGAGGGGGTTGGGGGTGGAGAGTGGAGGGAGCGATATCATTACCACAGGGTACGAGAGCGAGCCAAACGGTCTTGCTGATAACGCTAGGCTGTTGTTACTACGATGAGACAGAACGAGAGAGGGGGAGAGAAATGGAAAGAGATGGGAACAGAATTCTCGTTCAGCAAGACACTATCGTTGGCAAATGTATTATATATATGTATATATATATAAAGGTAAACGCATGCACACATAGTCGCGGTATCTTTTGAAATTCGCTATAGACGAAATTCCATTCATCGATTCGTATGCGCGTATAGGGGAGCTCGTTGACGACGACGACGACGACGACGGAGATAGCGGAATGATAACAGAGAGCAATTCTCACAAACGGACTATGCGTTTTATATGCATATATGTATATATAGGTATATGTACATATGTGGCTATCGGGTTTCACTCTCTCCCTTACTCTCTTGCAGTTCCACGAGTATTGGCCCGGTGCTGTTGGTGCGAAACCGATAGCGTCGCGAAACTGGTTCAAGCGGTGCTCGCGCTGATAAGGCTCCGCCTATTTGATTATACGTACGCGTATACGTAGGTCGATATTATTTACAATAATACTCGCGTATGTACTTATTTCATTCGGAGAATTCGAGGGATCGGCGTGAACTACTAGGGCAAAGATTCGATTGGTTAATAAAAAAAAATTATTATTATTGTTCAATTTGTTTTTTTTTTATATTGTTTATGTTGGTTAATTTTTTTGAGTTATAAAAACATAATTTTGGATTATGCAAATTGTATAATTAATTCTGGTTAATTAATTTCATTCAATAATATAATTTATTTAGTATAATTAATTATTATTTATTTTACACACAAAATTTAATCGACCAAATCGACGAAATGCGTTTAGTTCGTTTCAACGATGATTTTATTCTTTCAATCGGGAAGAATAACAATCTTCGTTAATTGATAAGCTTCGATGAAACCGTACAAAGTTGATTTATAAACCGATGGGAATATCGGAAATCGTAAGTCGTATATATGTTCACGCTCGTTTTCCCACGATTGTTTATGCTCCGGCGAGCCGCGAGGAGATGTCGAGGCGCGAATGAAAAATGCTTTCGTCGATGGTGCTATATACGTGTATTAACGCACGAGGATTAGGTCGTTATCGAAAAGCTCTTCTCTCTCTCCCACTCACTCGCATTTTTTTTTTATTTTATGCGCTTATAGCCGCCAACTCGATGCTTTACGAGACACTTTTTTTTTCTTCCTCGCGCCGTTATGCGTTTACCAGTCGATAAAGTTGCCTGGTATATACACGCCAAGTGTGTAATAACCGTGCTTGATCCATGGCGATTAGTCTTCCGAGCGCGTATATACGCGTCCGATAAAATTGCACGCGAATGCATTTATTGTTATTGCGCACGTCGGTGAGATATACGTGAGAGGAATCGATCGATAAGCGAGCTCGCAACATCGACAATCAAATTGACACGTTCGATTATAAATTTGTCCAATTGTCATTCGCTTTCTTTCTCTTTCTCCCAGTCGTTCGAAATTCATTTAATTAATTTTAATTGACAGGAAAGATGATTAAAAAATAATTATGGTAATGAGTAATTATGACAGCGGTGAATAATTAATTTATTTCAACTGCGAGAAAGACGATTAAAAAATAATTATGATAATAAATGCTTATGAAAACGAAAAAAAAAAATTTTCCCGAAAAGAAAATATGGTAATTTATATATTATGATATAGGAGGGGCAGTGGTGTAGTGGTAACGTTCGCGGCTTGTACGCAGTAGGTCCCGGGTTCGAATCCCGCCGACGTCAATAAAATTTTTCTATATTATAATAATATATATATATCATATATATAATATATTAATATATATAATATATTAATATATTAGAATATATAAATAAATATATATATTAATATAATAATATAACATAGATATATATGTGGCTGCGTTTGCGAAATAATAGTCGTCGAGTGGCAAGAGTTCATGTCGAGTGTTCGTTTCTTGAGAACGAGCGCGCCTCGTTACGTTCCTCTCGAGCTTCGTTTAATTTTCAAAAAGAGACGACCGTCACCACCCGCGGCTGGTCACGTGATGCGCGCGTGCGTATAAAGTACCGCGCGCACGCGACACCGAAGTTGCACGTACGACGAGTGTCGCACTTCGCCAAGAACGAAATCTCATACATATATACCACCCGCGCAAATATAACTCTTGGCTTAAAGTCCTCTCGGGTCTGGAATGAGCGAAAGCGTATATAGCGAGAGAATTTTCTCTTAGGTACACGCGGTTTTGCACGAGACGAAACGAAGAAAACAAAAGATACGCTGCGTACCGCGAGTGCAAAATTCGCGCGGTGTAACGAATTCTGACTCGTGCAACGTCTCCGTAGTGCTACAAAACCTTTACTCTCCCTCGACGTACATTCTACGAGTTATTTATAAATAATTGAATTTTCGCTTACGACGTGCGCGACGTTAAATTTAAATTTCAACGTTAAATTTGTTATCGTTTGGAATTTGTTTTGTTGTCTTCTTTCTTTTTTTTTGTTCTAGAGACGAATGTTCTATAAATATTAAATATTTAATCGGAGTAATCAATTTAACGAATGAGTTTGATAATAAGAAATAAATGTTTAATAATATATTGAATATTTAATTAAAATTATAAATTTAATAACATAAAATAAATACAAAAATTATCAAAAGTTTGCGATTTAATTTAAAACTCGATCGTTTCGTACAAAACATATAAAAATTAATTAATCGCTAATTAAATGTGCAAAAATTGTTTTTCATCTTTTTTTTTAATTCTTTTTTCGATATACGTTCTTCGTATCGAATTTATCGGTCAACGCTCGAATAAATAACGATTAGATAATTGACCGATGTTTCGAAAGAAACGAAGGGCTTGTCAAGGTCTGCGAAGCTGGTCGGTCGAAAGCAAAGAAAAGAAGTGTACGCGACATTATCCTCGGGATTTGAACGAGAAGAAGGAGAAGGAGGAGGAGGAGGCGGGGGGGGGGGGGGGGAGGAGGGCTATTATCGTTGATCTCTCTGTAACCGGCCGGGAGAGAAGAAAAGCGAGAGCCAATCATGCGCCCATCTTATTTCCTTTTATTTGTGTCCTTCATAATCTTTCTTTCGTTTTTTTTCTCTTCTTTTTTTTGTCGTTCTTCCTTTCTCGTTAAATCCTCCGTGGGTTTCGTGACCACGAGGGCTCGGCTCTTTGAGTAAACGTCCTACATACGCCTAGATGTATATGTGGATATAGTGGAGAATGGCAGAGCTTTAAGCATATAAGCTCAACTCCAGGGGTGACATTGCTCTCGTGTCTTTTTACCTTTCTCTCCTGGCTTTCCCACTCCCCCCCCCCCCCCCCCCCCCCTCTTTCTCTCTCTCACACACACACGCACACACACTCTCGTCTCCCCATAGTCCTTGTGAGATTACATCTCAGGAGGGAAGAGCAAAATCTACCATGAGGAGAGCTCTCCTCTTTCTTAGCCCCCCCCCTCTTTTACTCTCTCTCCATTTTCTTCCCCCTCTGTCTGTCGCATTTGTGTAGTCTCCTTGAAAACTTCCAACATTATACAAGAACAAAAACAATCAACGTATCAAAAAACGTCAAAATATTTAATTAAATTCATTAATTATTTATGAAAACAAATTGACACGATTGAAATAATTAAATAAAAATTGTTGCTGAAGAAATCAAATAACTTAACACAGAAAAAAGTATTTTTAAATCTCGATTAGCTCGATTTTGATTTCAATCCTTGTGCACAGAGACGCCCGAGAGAGAGAGAGAGAGAGAGAGAGAGAGAGAAAGAGAGAGGGAGCGAGAAAAACCAGGATCTTCCTTGCAACGAGGAAGCGCAGTCAGGATTCACGTTCCTCTTCGATCGATCGATGTTCTCGAGGGTCGGCTCGAGTTTTCGTTAATTGCTCCAACCCACGCACTTGCGGCATAACGACTTGGTTATATCAATTTATCTCTCTCTCTCTTCCTCTTTCTCTCTCTTTCACTCTCTCTCCCAATCTCTACCGCTCCTTCTCTCTCTCTATACATATATACAAAGAGGAAAGCAGAATGGCGAGGTTAATTCGTGTTTCCATCACCTTCGTTCGTTCAACGACGAACGTCCATGAATAGCGTCTCGTTTCGGCCATTTCTGTCTCTCCGTATACCGATTCTCGTTCGTGGTGTCGGATTGAACACGAACCGGACCTCGTTGACACGATCCACTCGAAGGTCTCTTCGTTCTCGCGCCATTGCTACGAAAGCAACCCTCTTCCTCCACTTCCTTGCCCTTTCTCCCCCTTAAACTATCGAATAAAAGGACGAGAGTAATTGGCCACGTACGTAAACGAAGCGTTCCTATTATTGGCACGTACCTTGGTAACGCGAATAACAAAGCCTATTTCGCCTCGAAATTGTGATATTCTATGGGTGGCCAATGACTGTGCCTACGCCACGTTTTAACCGTCCTCGGGGCTTCAGAGATAGGGCACGTACGTAAATCTTTCACCTCGAATATATCATCGTTGAATATTTCGTAGACGTCATTCGTCTTTGCTCATCCCCCCTCTCCTTTTCTCTCTCCGCCATACAACCCTTTTGCTTTCTCGAGGGTGAAACACGCGAGAAGAGAGAGCCGTTCTCCTTTGTATTTTATGAATAAGACGCTGGGATTCGCTTATGTACTCGCTTCTTTATTTATTTTTTCATGTCATTACGTCGTTTTTCGAGACAAGGAAGTAAGATGAAAAAAAAAGAATGAGACGATTCATTCCACGTTCTGGATTAACAATGACTTTTCTTAAATAGAAAAAAGAAAACATACGGGGGAACGTGGTTCAGAATTAATTATTTAGACGAGACATTTTCTTATCTACATTCTCGTTAACATTGTGCAATTTTATCGTATTAATGGTAATGTCGCGTAGTTCGACAAACTTTGTGTGTGACGATTATAAAAAAAAAGAAAAAAAAGATAAATGTGTCTATATACTTAAGCCTATAATACATAATGGGTTGGGTATGCGCGTATATTCGTACCACACCCCCATTATGTACCCAGTGCCTTGGAACGATCGAATTTCCAGCAAACTTGACTATGTACACACGCGACCTGGTCCCCCGAGCGTATCGCAGCAATATCGAATTTTCCAATATGCATTGCCCCCACTCCCATACTTCGAGCCTCTCCCCTTTTGTTTCGTGACAGAGACCTTATCTCGCGTCTATGTGCCTGGCGAGAGGTCCTTTTGGCACTCGATAGACACATGTGTAAATTTATATATATATATATATATATAATATTATATTATATTATGTTATATTATATTATATCATATCATATCATATTATATTACATTATATTATATTATATTATATTATATTATATTATATTATATCATGTCATATTATATCATATTATATTATATTATATCATATCATATTATATCATATTATATCATTATATCATATTATATCATATTATATTATATTATATTATATTATATCATATTATATCATATCATATTATATTATATTATACTATATTATATTATATTATATTATACACACACACACACACACCCACATATATGCACATATGTGTATCTATGTATGTATGTATATAGTTAAGTTTGCGTGTATTTTCGTCGCAGTCGCTTATACTCTTGTTCTCGTTACTGCATCATCTAGTCCTCTCATTAGAGGTGCCTGGCTGTAATTAACGTCTTGCTAGCGAAATAGAGAGAGATAAAGAGAGATGGGGGGGGGGGGGGGTGAACGAGAGTGATAAAGCGCTCATCTCTTACCCATCTCTGTCGTTCTTCATTGAAATACACGTGTGGAAAGCCCTGCTAGGCGAGGCCCCTATGCCGAAAGAGGGCTTCGTATCTGCACCGCTATGTGGCGCTGTTCGCGGCGTTGGCTCTCTCTCTCTCTCTCTCTCTCTCTCTCTCTCTCTCTCTCTCTCTCTCTCTCTCTCTCTTTCTGTGGACGACGTGCTCAAGTTTCTCGTACCATTTTCTCTCTCTCTCTCTCTCTCTCTCTCTCTCTCTCTCTCTCTCTCTCGGTGGAAAATACAAAGCACGTGTCTCACACGGTTTCGGGACACGGGGGTGATGTACTTATATTATGTGATATATATATATAGAGTATGTACTAGAAGCTCTGTTTTAGCTTACGAGAGAGGTAAAGAGTACTCGCGGCTTTCCTAGACCGTCCGTTCGTTCGTCTGACACGTGCAGAATTCACGGTTTACCTATACGAGCCACCATCGCCACATAATACCGCGTAGGTTTGCTCGGAAATACGGAAGTAAGCATACTCACGCGGTGAAAATGAAAGACAGCGGAGTATAGGCAAAGCCAGGCAATATGGACCAGTACGCTGTCGACGAATATTTATCACGTCGTAAATCATCTTGGGTATAATTTATAAAATAATCAACGATCGTATTGCCATTCCAAACTTGTATAGATTTATATTTTTTCTGACAGAAATAAAATTCGCTCTCTAATTATGATGATTTTTAATTGCGAGTTACGAGAACAATTATTCGAGTAGTCCATATTACCCCACATTCCCCTCTGCGGCACACAAATGTTAAAATAAACGTGATAGACATAATATTCGAACTTCCTCTCTTTTTCTCTCTCTCCCTCTCTCTCTCTCTCTCTTTCTCTCTCTTTCTCTTTTTCTCTCTCTCTCTCTTTCTCTGTCTCCCTGTTTCTCTCTGCGATACACCACGAGTAAATATTCACACAGGAGGGTAAAACACATTCAACAACAATGTTAATACCGTTACGTTAATAATGGTAATACGTGTGGATGATATACAGAAACTCGCGAAATAGGATACACAATCGTATAGTAAAATACAAAGACTGAAAATACAAATAACCGAGCATACATTGAATTTAGTTACCAGCCATGTACATATCAATATTTCACTGTATGAATTGTATACACAAACCCACGTACCTACACGCGTATATAAATGTCTGTATACCATTACATATAATTTCGAGTACAATACCTGAATTTTCCGTGTATAGAGTTTAGCTAATAATTAGACGAAAAGGGGAAAATACCTGGATGAACGAGACGTGGAACGTGCAACAGTGCTGCACGAGAAATATTTCACACACGGAAACACACTCATATATATATAATATTTTTAATATATTTATTATATTATATCATATTATATCATTTTATATTATATTATATTATGGTGTATTATATTATATTATATTATATTATATCATTTTATATTATATTATATCATATTATATCATTTTATATTATATTATATTATATTATATCATGTTATATTATATCATTTTATATTATATTATATTATATTATATTATATTATACTATATTATATTATATTATATTATATTATATTATATTATATTATATTATATTATATTATATTATATTATATTATATTATATTATACTATATTATATAATATATTATATAATATATTATATTATATTATATTATATTATATTATACTATATTATATAATATATTATATTATATTATATTATATTATACTATATTATATAATCTTATATTTTATTATATTATATTATATTATACTATATTATATAATCTTATATTTTATTATATTATATTATATTATGTTATATTATATTATATTATATGTATAAATAAACATGTATACCTATTATAATACGTACAGTAAACGGATAGAAATTTCGCAGAATGTGTCGAGGTATGTTTCTGCCGTCTATAACATCGTATATTTCCCCCATATTTCCTCTTTCCAAGATATACACGTGCGCCCCCCCCCCCCCCCCCCCCCCGTCTCTCTCTCTCTCTCTTCCGAGTAGGGCAACGTGGGCATATATGTACATTACTACATATATGGGGATTCTGCGAGTTGCCGCATCGCAAACAGGCCAGCCAAGCAGAGAAATCCATATACACTTTATGTACGTGCATTTCTATATGCGTACGTATACGTACGTAGCTATGTACAAATCCGAATAAGCGAGGACTTGTTTTCGCTGGTTCTCCCGCGCAACACGCGCCGTTGAATCGACGGAACGAGAACCGGTCCTACCTTTCTCATCGTATACCACCTCTAAAGTACATATATAGGCAATGGGAGAACACTGGGTACTTCATAGTATTCTCTCTTGCTATGTACTCCCCCCCCCCCCTCTTTCTCGTTCCCTCATCGCGCAGTTCCACGTGTACAAACCTTGCCCCAGGAGAACTCTGCCACGTTTTACGTTGTTGTGTTGGTTCCAGATGCGTATATCTCGAAGTCCTACACAGAATTATCGTGGCCAGGTTGGATCAAAGGGTCCAAGATCGTTGACTCGAGAAACGAATACGTTCAATCGCTACAATTTGTTCATAAACACAAAAAAAAAATACAATTCTCTTTTTCTCTTTTTACGGCGTTCGACAAATTTCTTCTCTCCAAAAAAAATTTCGTCTATTTTCCTTTCGATCCAACTACAATCTTATCCCAAATATATTTATAGTTCCTGACAAAAAATTCCAAAGTAACAACAAATTTGGAAATGCAAAGAAATGAATAAAAATTGAGGACATTTTTTTTGTTTCCTCGCCGTTGTCGAAAAGTTTATAATTGATTGTTCATACTTCCCATACTCGTCCATATCGAAGTGCTATTGGTGAGTTAGATATGACGTCCCGTATCTTTGTATCGTTTGGTTAGCTACACCGGTAATGCGCGAGAACTCGACCAGTCCCACGAGGATATCGTTCGCGAAAACATCCTACGTTTATACTTACAAAGGAGATAAGCCACTTGGGGATTCTGCCATCTTGCAACATCCCGCACAATCACACTCATATACGTCACGCTGAAAATGCCGAGAACGCAGATATACTTACACACACAAAAATCCACAGATATATATATATATATATAGATGATATTAGCCGGCGATAACGTTTCGACGACCGACTCGAGACTTGATACGTTTTAGCACGATTCTCAGAAATAATATGTAATATAATAATATATACAATCTATTATTAATATATTAATATATTACATAATAATATATATAATATATTATTAATATATTAATATATTATGTAATAACGTATATAATATATTATTAATATATTAATATATTATGTAATAACATATATAATATATTATGTAATAACGTATATAATATATTATTAATATATTAATTATATATTAATTATATTAATATATTATGTAATAATATATATAATATATTATTAATATATTAATATATTAATTAGATTATATATATATATTATTTCTGAGAATCGTGCTAAAACGTATCAAGTCTCGAGTCGGTCGTCGAAACGTTATCGCCCGGGACGTTTGTCGGCTCGTCTACCGAATTCCCGATGCAACTTGAATTTGGAACGCGGGACGGACGAACTGGGTACACGCAGAGAGAACGAACGAAGGAACAATGTACAAAAATAAAAGAAGAGCAACAAGATCGCGAGAAGAAGAAGGTGATCTCCTCTCGCGCGGTTTCGGTATCTTCTTAACATTGTCCATTCCTGTAGGCGGCACCCGTAGTACCAAAATTGGCGACACGACGACTAGCGACGACTGCTGTCTCGTCCTTCGTCATCCAAGTTTTTTTTGTTGTTTTCTTTCCTGTTTTTTAGATTTTTTCTTTCTCTCTCTTTCCTCTTGTCGCGTTTTAGCTCAGGCTCGGGGGACTCCTCTGTAATATAGAGGAGTCGTCGATTCCTCTCCTGCTGAGCTCTCTCGACCACATTCTCCTGTAACGCGTATATATAGTCTCTATAACCGTATATAGCTCTCTCTCTCTCTCTCTCTTTCTCCCCCTCTCTTCCTCCCTCTCTCTCTCTCTCTCGCTCTTTCTCTCTCTCTCTCTCTCTTTGGAGGGAGAGAGAGGGAGGGGAGGAGGAGGTAATACACGAAGGGCGAAAAAACATCTGTCGCACTCTCCGTAGTCGAGAGAAAGAAGCGAGGAGATGAGAGATTCGCGATACGGTGTCCGGCACGGCGCAGCAGCCCGCGAACACGCGGTATTTCCTTCTTTCTCTCTCTCTCTCTTTCTTTCTTTGTCTCTCTTTCGCCCGGTATCGAAGAACGGTTCGTCTTTATGTGTGCGTGTTATACATCCCGTGTTCCGTTGGTGCTGCGAAGATTAACTCTCGAGCACGGGGCCGGAGGCTGCGGTGTGAAATTTTTCACAATTTTGATGTCGAGGCACAGTCATTGGCCACGATCGAAGCGATCGAACGCCTTATGGTGGAAATAACTCGACAAGGTAGGAAAAATTAAACATCCAGACGTAAAAAAAGACGCAATCGCTACTCGATCGCTAAAATTCGAAAATATACAATAATAATAATAATTAATCGAGTCTAATAATGTTTTCTTTTTAATGAAATATTTATTAAAACAGTAGAATGAAAAGTAAACTGATTTTCTTCTCTTTTTACTCGTCTACCCGTCTCGTTCACGATTCCCATCGAGCCCAATTAGACGACGACGAAAACAGAGAGAGAGAGAGAGAGAAAGAAGCTTTCGTAAAATATATTTCGACGCGATCCTATCGGGTGTTTTCTCGTAGAATTCAGTCTGATGGGGCACCTCTCGCGAGACCTCCTCGTGGAAAGATCTTTCGCGAGTGATAAAAACTCTCTCTCCCTCTCTCTTTCTCTCTCTCTCTCTTTCTCTATACATAACATATATAGCTATAAATAAATGTGTGTGTGTGTGTATGTGTAAAAGCCTCTCTCGTGTGTGGCCAAAAGTGTTTAAAGTCGACGAGATGTGTCGCCACATAGCGCCCACAAGACCTCTAACGAGATCCGATAAGCCGCGTTCGGCAGACATTTCGTCCTTTGATTCTGTCTCTCTCCCTTCCTTTCTCCTTCTATTTCTCTCTTCGTGATAGTGGTAGTTAGGGGAGTTTATTATAATAACTGCGATAAACGGATAACGAAGCTCGCTTAAACGTTGACACTCTTTTCTTTGTCTCGACGTGGATTCTTTGCGCATGAGCAGAATCATGTTTCGTTACCGTGAAAATCGAGCTTAGCAAACATCCTGGAAAGTCACAGATGTATCCTGCGACACGCGCTTGCGATACACTCGAACGTTTTAGGTGTCGAGTTACCCGCGAGGTTTCTCTCTCTCTCTCTCTCCTGTCCTCGCATGGGAATCGACCCTCCTCATCCTTCCCATCTCCCGGAATTTACGTCCCTTAACATAGATCTGTTGACGCAGCCACACCGTCCATTATTTATCAGATCCTCGGCACGTTTGTTTTGGAATTTGAGAAGGGAAAGGAAATTAGAATAATAATAATAATTTTAACGATAAAATTGTATTAACTAATTTTTTTCTATCGCAAATTTTAATAATAATTTCAACAAACGTTTGCAAACGATAATCATGTAAAATTAATCAAAATTTAATCAAAATTATTAAATGTTAATATAAAAATGTGGCTAACAAAAATTCATTTAATAATACAAAATTTTTTCTAAAATTAATTTATTTTTGATAAATTGAATATATTGTTAAATATATTTATTACTGAAAATACAAACGTACCTAGGAATTTGCCAAAAAAAAATTAGACAATTTTTGGTTGTTGAAATTTGTTTCTTTTATTATTTTTATTAATAGAATGTTTTACGGAGAAGGACGGACTTTCCGTTACGAAAATTGTAGCGAGTCGAGTCAGCGTTCACGCGTTGGCCGATCCGACGTGTGTGTTTGTACAAGCTCGAGGGTAGGGGGATGAAGAGAGTTGAGCGGGGGGAGGGGGTGGATCTTTTCTTCTCCTGGGCCTTATATAGCACACTATAGCAACTTCATCCCCGAGATAGATCCTGTTACAACGGGAGACTTCGGGTATTCTGATCCTAGAACGAAAGTCAACACCCAAGGAAAACGACCTCTTCTATCCTCAATGGAAGACTTCGTCGTCCGGGAAAAATCAATACAAGACGATATTAGCGGCATTTTCATCGTCCCACAATGCGTATCTTACGAAATACGCATTGGCTCATCAAAAATTAATTCCAAATAAACGCTAATCCTCGGGACAATTTTTTTGTTTGCTTTTTTTATATGACAAAAACAATTTAACAAATCAATAAATATAATCAAATTGAATTTCCCTCAATTTACAAATAAATTCCGAACGAAATCGATCTAAATTTTTTAATGAAATTATATAATTGAAAACAAAAAAAAATTTTTTAATGAAACAATTGGCCCGATCATTTTCTCGGGTCGGAGAGAAAGCGAGGAATATAATAGTTAGCCCCGCCCCAAAATATCGCGCCCTAAAGAAATTCCACAATGTGTATTTTCCAAAATACACATTGGCTGATCAAAAATTAATTCGAAATAAACGCTAATCCTCGGGACAATTATTTTTTTTTTTGCTTTTTTTATGTTAAAAATAATTTAGTAAATAAAAAAATATAATCAAATTGAATTTCACTCAATTTACAAATAAATCTTGAGCGAAATCGATCTAAATTTTCCAATAAAATTATATAATTGAAAACAAAAAAAAAACAGTATTTTTAATGAAACAATTGGCCGATCGTTTCATTTCCTCGGGTCGGAGAGGAAGCGAGAAATAGTTAACCTCGCCTTAAAGAAATCCCACAATGCGTCTTTTCCGAAATACACATTGGCTTATCAAAAATTAATTCCAAATAAACGCTAATCCACTGGACAATTTTTTTTACTTTTTTTATGTGACAAAAATAATTTAGAAAGTAAAAAAATATAATCAAATTGAATTTCCCTCAATTTACAAATAAATCTCGAACGAAATCGATCTAAATTTTCCAATAAAATTATATAATTGAAAACAAAAAAAAACAATATTTTTAATGAAACAATTGGACGATCGTTTAATTTCCTCGGGTCGGAGAGGAAGCGAGAAATAGTTAGCCTCGCCCTAAAACATCGCGCCCTAAAGAAAGAAAAGAAAGAAAGCGAAAGAAAAAAAGAAAGATTAAACAAGCAATTTGCAACCCCTCCCCGATGTTCATCTCTCAAATGAGAAAGTACACCTTTATTCTCCCGCGCGAAAAATGAAAACAAAACGAAAAAAGCAAGAAAAGAAATAAGTGCCCGGGCTACGTTGGGAGTCGTCGCACGGCTGTTCCTCGCGCGATCAGATAACTATACGTACGAGTGCGCGGGGAGATTGAGGAATGGGGAGGTGAAGGGGTAAGGTGGTAGGTGGAGCATTGTTTTCAGAAGGGCGCTTCGTTAACGAGCAGTCGGGCGAAAATTTCGGGTCGAGTACGTCGTAAAAACGGAGATTTTTTGTTCTTGCCAGTATGTAAGCGAAGTGGAGGAGGGTGGAGGGTGGTGGAGGAAGGACGGGAGGGATGAAGAGGAAAGGAAAGAAAAAGAAAAGAGCTACGACACCCGAGTGGCTCGTCCTTTTTTTCTCCTTTTTTTTTCGGGGCTCGCGCGTATGGGTAGGTCCTCGCGTCTGAAATCCGTGCTTACCCACCATCCCCTTCTTCGACTTTCTTCCACGACCCTCCCTCGTACATAAGACCAAGAAAAATCGTGTAGGTCGAATGGAGCTCGCTTATATATCTATACAACAATCTCAGATTTCTCGTTCGTCCTTGCAGCTGTAAGAAAACATTACACGTGATTCTCCCTCGACTCCAACACGTGTGAGAGAAAAATATTCGTCCTGGCGCGTATCCTTCCTTCCTTTCTCTCTCTATCTCGATCATTTTCTTTCGAATTCACGGATAACTCGATCGGTAAAATTCTATCGAGATCGAGTCAACGTTATTCTTGGAATAATAATAATAATAACAGAGAAAAATTTGTCGTTCGACAGGAAGTGAGGTCCTTCATTCGTAATTTTGACTTCTTTCCTTTCGTTTCCTGCGGCAAAAATCAGGCAACTCCTTCTTCGTTCTATTCGATCCCGCAACCCCTTGGCGACCGAGAAAACGCGCGTGCGTCCTTCACGGGAATCCAATTACGTGGGCATTCGGGTTCGCGAGACTAAAATCCCGGTCGAGTGGTCCTTGAACCTCATCCACAGATGTGGATAATCGGATAATCCCCGCAGACTTGTGCGCTCTCTCACTGTCTCTCTTTCTCTCTCTCTCTCACACACACATACACACTCTCCCTCATCCTCTCGACCTCTCGTTTCATATATAGCTCTGTGCCACCGCAGAGCACACAGTAATAGCACGTTCTCCACAGTATCTGCACATTGTGTATTTATATATATAGATATACATGTATCGCATAGCTATGCAGCATAAAGTGGGGCAATATGGACCACCGAAATATTTCCTTCTATATAACGAACCTAACGTCTTCATTATAAAGTCCCACTTTCAATAAAAAGTAGGCTTTTTTAAAACTTTCATATAATAAATAGAATATATTAAATTTATAAAATTTACAAAATTTATAATTTATCAAATTTTATATAATAATTTATATATAAGAAAATTTGTAATTCAATTAATTCAATGTTTCTGAATTAATTAAATTTCATATTATTAACAATTTTTGTTTACAAATTGTCAATTAACGTAATTAATTGTAATTAAATTTAAAAAAAAACAGTGTTTCGTAGAATTAAGAAAAATATTTTTTTAAAGATAGTAAACGTTAGATCGTTAGAAATTCTTTGGGAATTCATTTGTGTGAGAATTAAGTGGTCCAATTTACCAGCCTGGTCCATATTGCCCCAGCTTGCCTTATGGCTGTTCAGTACAGCGTCTGCGTTTGTCCGTCCTTTCTGCTCAGTGGCCTCGACGCTTCCTCGCCAATTCCCTTCGTCCTACCTTGAGGCCCTGCTGTGCGAGCCACGTTGCAACATATGTAAATGATGTGAAGCCGAGTGTGTGCTCTCTGGTACTGTCCGTACTGTCCTCTCGTCCTCCTCTCGCGCGCTCTCTCTCTCTCTTTCTCTCATCTCTCAGACCGTTGGTCAGTTCACTGCGAGGGTTAAAGGGTCGAGCGAAGGTTCATTTCGGAAGGGAAACCCAGCGGTCGTACACGTCGATGTATACGTATGGAACACTACCACCGGCATTCGTAATTCGGTATCGTTACGACGGTAGTGGATAGCCGCGGATGGTCACCGGGGCGTGTTTCTATACGTGAGACCATCTAGACGCTGTTACCACGCTCGCGTAATGGACCGTTTACCGGGTCTCCCGCGTGAACTTCCGGTCGACCGGATTCGTCCAAGCGCTCGCTCGCACCTTCGTTTGAGATATCTCGCGAATGCGTAACGTAAACCGCTGTAAAATCTGGCCTTTAATGGTCGCGGCAATAGAGTCGTTGACATTGACGATCTATTTAGCAGTCGATCAAATGGTTTGTACGTTTCTACTCGAGCTTCAGAATTATTTGACAGGAATGATGTTTTAACGAACGATTGATAAATCGGAAAAGAAACGATGATTTTCTTGTTGTGCGGGATATTTGTGATTGATATAGACTCTTAGAGCTTGAGAAAGGATTAAAATTGACCGGAATTCAATATGACCAATTTCGATGAATATCGCGAAACCTCGAAAAATCGACTTTTCCCGAGGCTGTATCTCCGTTCCCGTTCGACCGACAGAAAATTGCACGAATTACTTTTCGAAGAGTTCACCGAGTACTCGACAATGAGCCAAGGATCGTCCGGATAGCTCAATTTTTGTACCCGTGGCGAGACTTTGAAAATCACGATTTTCCGGAACCATAGGAAGGGACCTGCAAAAAAAACGCCTCGGCGATGAGGTCAAAATTTTGTTTTGTCTAAACCACTTTTATTTCATCATATTCGTGTTACGCGGGAAATTTCCGATTCCGAAATGATGCAGCAAAGCCTTTTTGGACGAATCAAAATTTTGACCCCTTCGGACCCCCGAAAGTCCGGAAAGTAAAATCCGAATGTTGACCTACCGAGGGTCAACATTTTTTTTCACCCAAAAAGGGTTTGTTCGGGGGGTTACGAAATCGGAAATTTGTCGCTGATGAAGAATATAACGTTATTTTCACCGATATCAAAAAAGCTCAAGGAGAAAAACGCAAAAAACCGGAAATAACGATTTACCGACTTAAGGTCGATAAAATCTAAAAATTCCAAAATGAAACCATGATTTTCATATTGTATGGGAAATTTGCGATCGACATAAGCTGCAAGAGCTTGACAAACTATTAAAATTCACAGGAATGCAATATGGCCAAATTCGATGAATATCGCGAAACCCCGAAAAATTCACTTTTCGCGATGCTGTATCTCCGTTCTCGTTCGTCGGACAGAAAATTGCACGGATAACTTTTTGAATCGATAGTTCGAAACTAATGGGCAAACCCGACAAAAATAGTTCAAACCATCCATCAATATTCATTACAAATACAAAATTTATTCAATTTTTATCCAACTCTAAATTACCCAGGACCTCAACACAGTGATCCTTTACCCCCTCCATGACCTTCCTCATTCCAACGCGTATTCTCTTAAACAAATCCCGACAATATAAACAAAACAAAAAACTCAACAATAAACCATAATCCTCTCCCCAGTTCATTCTTCCCGCCTAATGGAGGAGAGCGTTCGCTACTGAAACTAAGGAAACAACACTGAACAAAAAAAGGGCGTAAACAGGATAATTGAAGAAACGCATCCGTTGCTCTCTTCAGCTATTACTCGAGCTCCTTCGTTCCAGTTTCATTTACGGTTTGCCCTCGTCTGAACGATCCGAGTCGAACCCTCTCCTCTTCCTCACTTCTCTCTCCCTCCCTCTCTGTCTTACTTCCGGCTCTCCGCGACGAGAGATCGATGAAGGCATTTATCGCTCTCGCAAGTTCTCGCTCCTCCTTCCTCTAGCTTTTCGCGCGCGAGTCGAGCGTTCGCCCGGTGTGCCTAGAGTTTCGCAGCAGTCCATGCCCTCTCTCTTCCTCTCTCTCTCTCTCTCTCTCTCTCATCCTCTCGCACTCGCGCTCTTCGGGCAACCCGAGTGCCCCGTCGCCTGGAAAAGCCTCGGAGAACGAAACGGAGCGTGGTAGCATCGTACTCGGTCGTAAAGCCGTCTCTTAATGCTTCTCGTCGAGAACGCCTGCATCCTCTCTCGACGCTTCAAAGTAATAAATATATACACGTATATATAAATATATGTGTGTGTATATTATACAGATATCTCCCTCTCTCTCCCTCTTCCTCTCTCTCTCTCTCTCTCTCTCTTCCTCTCCCTCTCTCTCTCTCCCTTTTTCTCCCCCTCCTCCTCTCTCTCTCTTTCTCCCTCTTTCTCCCCCCTCCTTTCCTCCCCCCATTATATATATATATATATATATATAAAATGTCTGTACAAATGGGTGTGGAGGACTATCCGTTTTGTGGCGACCGACACCAACACGGTTTAGCCACGAGTAACTTTTGCACGCTTCCTGAACTTGGCGCGAGAACGAGTATATATAGACAGGTGCCGAGGACTCGACTCACCGTGTACTTTATTAAACTCGTAAAGTGTGTGGATCCGATACTTAACCTCCCCACTTGCCCACCTTCCTCTCGAGTTGTACGAGCTCGTGGTAACGCGTCCATAGACCTCTTGCCAGTCCTCCACTTTTTAGCGTACAATTTAGTCGCTGTTCTCTTATCGCTCGTATAGCCCGGGAAAAGATCGCGCACAAAAGTAATTCGGAAAATTTCTGCTATCGGAGACAAATTTTTTTGACTCTTTTTTTTATCGTAAAAAAATCGAAATTTCTTGATTCTTTTTACGATAAATCATATTTAGCTCGTGGCGATGTTTCAAATGTTTACTGCTGTAGGAAATTATGCTTGGAATTCGGTCGAATCAAATTAGGAAGGAGATTTTCGTTAAATAATTCGATTTTGTAAGAAATTTGTTTCGACCGCGAAGTTTTCGATTTTAAATTTGTATAAATTTGAAAAATATCGATTATCGATTCAAAAATCTTCTTTTCCGAACGGTATAATTAGAATTGTCACGAATATCGTATCGATCAACGAACAATCGATTTCGCGATCGATAAGTTATCGACGTAAATCGACGATCCAATTTTCGTTACATCGAAGAAAGAAAAAAACCTATCGTTATCGGCAATTTCGATACTTTCGAACAATATACACGCAAAGAATAAAAATTAGATTTAGTAACGTCCTTCCCAAAGGTAATCGAAGTCACGCCGTGGTCAAGATCGTCGTAACGTCAACCGTAGAAAAAGAGACACCTCGACATTCTCGCTCGTCCCTCTACCGGCCGTTAAATGAATTTAATATTTCCGGCCGCTTTTTTTATCCGACCTCGTGCTTGCAGTCGATATAAATGCAAATTCGTCTCGTCTCCTGTCCCATCCGGCCAGCAGCGACGTTTCTCGTCAGTCTTCGGTCCGTTTTAACCCCCCTTCCTCCCCTTTCCCCTGACGTCGCTCTGGTGTGCTCTTTCTGCATCAACGACAGGGAGGGGGGGGGGGATGATGCGAAGAGGAGGAGGAGGAGGGGGAGGACAAGGAGACACGAGCGGTCTTCTCGATCCTGCGAGCTTGCGAAAAAGAAGCCACGAAAGAGTGTGCGAGGAGGAGGGTGAAGGCAGGGGGTGAATGGAATGAATGAGCGAGGTCGAAATGGGGTCGGGGGTGTGGTGTTGCGAGAACTCAACCCCCTGGAAGCGTGCGCTCGCGTCACCGACCCTAATGGGATGGCAATTTAACCGGTCACGAAAATGTCTCTACCATGCGACCGCACTCTATTCGCACACGAGACCGAACGAATTCGTTTCGTGGGCCCTTCACTGTGATCGTTCGCGACCAGGAGAAGAGTTATATCTATATATATGTGTGTATGGCAGTTGGCGAGAGCTTCGTTTTGGATTAAACTATTTATTTCTCTCTCTTTTTCTCTCGTCCCTCGCGAGAGTTCGACCGTGTCCATGGTCCACACAGTTCTCGGACCTTTGGACGAAATCGATGGGTTTAAAATTATCGAACGACGCTTTTGTCTCGATTTCGACTGACGACAAATTTGTCATCGCGATTTTCAATATACGTTTTCTCTATCGTCTCGTTTACGTATAGCGTTATATTTATATTTTATATTTTATGATTATAATTATAACTTTATATAATATTATAATATATGCCTATACTTTTTTATAATATTAATATTAATATATTATATATTAATATTAAAATATTAACATAATATTATAATATGTAATATTAGGTATATAATAATATAATATTGTAATATTGATATTAATATTAATATATTATATATTGATATTAAAATATTAACATAATATTATATTATTATATAATATTATATATCAATATTGATATTAATAATATTGATATTAATATATGATATTATATAATAATATTAATATTAAAATATTAATATAATATTAATAATATATATAATAATAATTTTATATAACATTATATAGTATTATGATATAATATGTGATATATAATATAATATTATCTAATGTTTTCGAGTATATAATCATATTATATTAATATTAATATTATACAGATAGTTACATTTTTTGATGAAAATGAATATAATTTTTGGGATTTTCGATATTTAGATTTAACCTCTTCTTTCTTTTGAAAAATCGAATACACGATATCGCACAGAAACACATATTTTCGTTCGTATTCTTCAATTTCGCGGAAAGCCCTTGTCCCGTACGATAAGACAATATTGAACGTACCTACCTGGGCGTATCGCATTTCCGTGCGAGCGTACCGAGAGCCGGGTAAAATCTTACCTACAGTAAAGTCCATTCTTCTAGGCCAAAGGACGACCATTACATATATATAGGTGTGTGTGTGTGTGTGTCTGTACCGGTACACTACGTTATAGTCCTCGGAATCTTCGCTCGATCAGAATCTTCCACCGTCTGGGCACAGTCGCTCGGTTATTGTACAAGAAAGCATAAATCACGAGTTTATTGCCTCTATATGCTAAACAGAGGTGGATCGCGGAGCGCGCGGCGAGTTCTCTCGCACGGCTGATGCGGATATGCGCGCCCGCACAGTTCGCGCACACAAAACGTATTATGGTTCGAAGGTCTATACGTAGGTAGATATACCGATATATATATATATATATATATATATATATATATATATATATATATATATATATATATATATATATATATATATATATGAACGTGACTAAGCTGTGGGAAGGTATATATGTATATATACCTACACGAACGTTTCGAACTCATCGAAGCACTCTTCCAGCTGTTTTTTTTCTCGGTCACGTGCCATTTTTCACGCCCGAAAAAATAACGTCACTCACGAAAATTTATTTCCATTGAAACCTTTTTTTTTGTCTAGGTAATAATTTGATTCTTTTCCCAACGAAACTTTCACGCTATTGAACGCAATAAGGTCCCACCATCGATGTCTGACTGACGTCAAAAACGGAAATATTTAGGTGGTCCATATTGCCTCATTTTAATACTACGAATATCCATAAGATTCTTGTGCCGAAGATAATCTATATAGGAATGAAAGAAACGAGAGAAGGAGAGAAGACGTCAAAAACGGAAATATTTAGGTGGTCCATATTGCCCCACTTTAATACTGCGAATATCCATAGGATTCTTGTGCTCAAGATAATCTATATAGGAATGAAAGAAAAGAGAGATGGAGCGAGGGAGGCTTTGGCAGAGTCGGTATAAGGAAAAGAGCCAGAGGACAAGTGAAAAGAGAGAAGAAAAAAAAACAAATTCCTGGTCAGGACGAGGAAAGCGAGTTTCTGCATTGTAAGTTCCTCATCCTCTCTTCCTTCCCCAGTTCTTTTGGATGTCCCACAATGAAGACCACGCGATCTCTTGTGAGAGAATCTTACTCCCCTTTCCCTCCCTCTTGTTTCCATGCTTCTTCGGAAAATTCAGCATGCTCTTAGAAAAGACGATGCCAGTGCAAGCTTAACATTCAGCGACCGAGTGAACGAGACAGAGAGAGAGAGAGAGAGAGAGAGGGTGAGGGAGATGCTGCGCCGCGTCCAAGTCCATTACCCCGACGCTTTTAAACTCGAAACTTTTCTTCGCTTTTCTCTTGCCATATATATACGAAAGGGATGTCCCTTATGTATTTTATATATATGTATATATATATATATATATATATATATATATATATATATATATATATATATATATATATATATATATATATATATATATATATATATATATATATATAATACATAAGGGACATATATATAAAATACATAAGGGACATCCCTTTCGTTGCTTTTCTGCAGGACAAGAGACCCCGTCACTCCCTCGCCTTTCGAACTCGTAGTCTCTCTCGCGTGCACCATCCCTTACTTTCTCTTACCATCGTTATCGATCTTTTATTTTTTTTTGTTTGTTTTTATTTTTATTTTTGTTTTTATCTTTTTCCCCTCTTTTTTTGCCTCGTCCCGAGCGCATTTGCAAAACACACGACTCTCGGTTTTCCCTCGTGCCTCGCGGCACATTTCGCGAAATTCGAAACTCTCCCCGAAGGTTTCGTGACTGAGCACTGAGAACGTGTCGAGTCACTTCTCTCCCTCCCTACTTCCCTTCTCTTTACACGTTGGGTATGGTATTGCTTACATATTAGAGAGAAATATGTATGCGTTAATGCATGTGGAGAGGCACGTGTGTTTTAGCTACAACAGCAGAATAGGGAAAAGTCGTCATAGATGGAACACTTAAAAAACGAGTTATCCCAGTTTTATTGATCAATCGCATCGAGTATTTATTAACGGAGTTATTTTTATTTTAATTTCATATTTAAAAACATAACTTTCAAATTTTACCTACCACTATTTTTTTTAAAATCAAGTATAACGTTGATCTTTTTATCGAAATTCTAATCAATCCATTAATAATTGTAACCCTCACCGTCTTATATGCTTCACGAGTTCGGAAAGTCGTCATAGATGGACCACTTAAAAAACGAGAATCCGAGATTTATCGGTCGATCGAATCGATTATCTATCAACGCCGTTCTTTTTATTTTAATTTCATATTTCAAAACAAAATTACCATTTATTCCTATCACTATTTTCCTTGAAATCAAGTATAACGTTGATCTTTTTATCGAAATTCTAATCAATCCATTTATAAAATCAGAAATTCTTGAAATTTTAAAAGTATTTATTCTTTGCGATTCTTTAGAAACGGGGGGGTGGCCGCTATTGTACAAACCCCTCTCTTTTTATTCGCTCGTCGAGTTCAATCAACTGTCCCGCGCTCTCTCGATCGAATTACCAGCGAATTCCCTAGCAGCGAGAAAGCAAGCAAGCATAAGCCAAGAACGCCGAAGATGGTATGCAATTGTGCGATAGACGAACATATATTTTCTCTCTCTCTCTCTCTCTCTCTCTCTCTCTCTCTCTCTCTCTCCCTCTCGTTATTTCTCCTTCTCTCTCGGCACAAAAAACTATGAAAATTCTATTTTGTTCAGCCGGTTGTTCTCGCTCCTTATCTAGGTCCGTCTCACCGTGGGAGTACGTACATTTATTAATATTGCGTGTTTCATACACACCTGTATGTCCGTACGAGTATTCATGCCTTTTTCTTGCCTCTCTTCCTCGTACGGAATTATTATTATTATTTTTTTTAACGGAAACGCATTTTCCCGCGCGCGAATTTAAATCGCGCGAGCAACCCCGGTATGCACAAAACACGTTTCACCGCATGAGAGAAGAAGGGGGGGGGGGCAGGACTCCTTTCGCTCTCTCGCGGTCGCTTTGGAATTTAATTTACTCTTATCACACATGACACCTTCACGCGCGATAACGAACACACGCGTGTGCATCACGCGCATGTCGGATACGTATTAATATCGTTGATAAATATTCGAAGCCCGGAGCGTTTAATATGCGGATGCGCCGGTGGCAAATGCGCTGGTGGAAAATCGTTGGAATTCGATCGATTTTTATAACACGATTTTTTTTTTCGTTCGAGCGTGCGATCGTTCGATTAGAACGAATTTTTGTTCCAACGAAAATATTCGTTTTTTTGGGAGGTTTTTATTTGAATTTTATTTTATTTGTGAACAATATGATTTTAGGATTAAAATATTTAATTAAAATATATTTCGGTCGATTTAAAAAAGTGATATCAGCTTTTTGTAAATAAATTATTTTCTTAAAAAAAAAAATTAAAAAAAATTGAATTTTCTATAAAAAAAAAATGTGTCGTAAATTATTTTTGCGAATGTTAATTTTTGGGGGGTTTTTATTTGAATTTTATTTTATTTATGAACAATACAATTTTACGATTAAAATAATTAATTAAAATGTATTTTGGCCGATTTAAAAAAGTGACATTAGCTTTTTGTATATAAATTATTTTCTTAACAAAAATTAAAAAAAATTGATATTTCTATAAAAAAAAATGTGTCGTAAATTATTTTTGCGAACGTTTATTCTTGAGGGGTTTTTATTTGAATTTTATTTTATTTGTGAACAATACAATTTTACGATTCAAATAATTAATTTAAATGTATTTTGGCCGATTTAAAAAAGCGCCATCAGCTTTTTCTAAATAAATTATTTTATTTAAAAAAATCAAAAATATCAATTTTTCTATATAAAAAATTGTCTCGCGAATTATTTTTGGGAACGTAAATTTTTTAGGGATTTTTATTTGCATTTTATTTTATTTATGAACAATACGATTTTACGATTAAAATAATTAATTCAAATGTATTTCCGTCGATTTAAAAAAAAAGTGATAATAGTTTTTTGTAAATAAATTATGTTCTCAAACAAACAATTTTTTCCATAAAAAAAATTGTATAGGGATTTATTTTTGCGAACGTTAGCGTCCGCGAACGAACTAAAAAAAAATAGAACGAAGCACTCCCAGCGCATGCGCTCTCGCGGTTCGTCACGACGCATGGAAACCTCGACGCGTATGTCGGTTACGTGCGTAAAGTGGGCTCCAGAGAAGGACTTCGATGAAAATTCAATATTCTCCAACGAAAAAGCGAGCGAACGAACTAACCCACCATCAAAAGAGAGACAGAGAAGAGAGAGAAGAGCGCGGATTAAAAATGAATTTCGCTCGGTCCGCGTTTCGTTTCGGCGACCGGATATGATGCAACGTTCCATAGAACGTTTGACGTACACGCGATGACGTACACCCGTACGTTCCACGCAAATATTTGTACGAGAAATATGAAAAAAGAAAAAATGCAAAAAACCGAACGAAAGAAATAAAAAAATTAAAAAAAAAACAAACAAATAAAAAAAATCCGTTTCTTTCCACGCGGATGTAGCCGATATCCGTTTGGGCGCTTCGGGGCTTGATAATCGAGCGTTTTACTACTTTATAGGGATTTTCTATATTTTTTCTTCGCTCGATGAAAGCGTATCCGTGTGCGTTACGGTTCGTATGATAACTTATGCACGGAGAGCAATATTGCTGCGTTCGTCGCTATATCGAGACTCGAGCAAATATTCCGTCGTTATATTTGCGTGCTGGGCCGTACGTTCTCGTTGGTGTATTCGTACTAACACACTTAATATACGTGTATATGTTTTGGTGGTGTGCGCGCGTTTTATTCGAGCTCACGGGGTAGAATGTGCTCCGAGACAACAACATGCCTGCCAGTGTGCCATCCTTGAATTTTATTTGCCAGGATCGATCAAACAGTAGACATATGTATATAGATATATCGTTCATCCATTTATATCACGCGTGTCTCATCCAATTTTGCCGATGACAAATGCCCATGGGACACTCGCGGCCGAGTACGATCTAAGAAAGAAAACAAAAAAATCAAATAATATTTTCGTCGAATGGAATAAAAATTTATCGGGCAGGGGAGTAGAAATAAGACGGGGGTGATAAAATTGTTTATTCGTGAGGAAATATCAAATTTTTTGGGGAAAGAGAGTGAGTGGCTTTTTTTTGCATTATTTTTAGTCGATTGTTTTAGGAAAAATCTTCATTTATTTTGCAATTTTGTTTTTAACTCAGATTTTTTGATCGGACGTTTATAATTTTTGTCTAAAGATCGTAGGTGGGAGATTACGTGTCGAGAATAAATCTCTGTTCGAAGCAAAACTTGAAAACGTCGATGAATATTCACGTTGAGAAGAAAAAGGAAAAAATAAAATTAAAAGAAATTGCGAAACTCAATTTTTCTGGCGATAACGACGTCTCAATCGCCGTTTAATATTAAATATTAAATGAAAAATCAAATAATATTTTCATCGAATGGATTAAAAATTTATCGGGCAGGGGAGTAGAAATAGGACGGGGGGCAATAAAATTGTTTATTTGTGAGGAAATATCAAATTTTTTGGGGAAAGAGAGTGAGTGGCTTTTTTTTTGGATTATTTTTGGTCGATTTTTTTAGGAAAAATCTTCATTTATTTTGCAATTTTGTTTTTAACTCAGATTTTTTGATCGGACGTTTATAATTTTTGTCTAAAGATCGTAGGTGGGAGATTACGTGTCGAGCATAAATCTGTGTTCGAAGCAAAACTTGAAAACGTCGATGAATATTCACGTTGAGCAGAAAAAGGAAAAAATAAAATTAAAAGAAATTGCGAAACTCAATTTTCCTGGCGATAAGCGACGTCTCAATCGCCGTTTAATATTAAATATTAAACCGTGGGTGGGTGAGGAGAGTGGAGTGATAAGGGAGAGAAAAAACACGCGGAGAACGGGGAATGAGCGATCAAGAGACTTTTATATAGACTTTATAACGAAGTTTGCGCGCGAACTAGAAGAAAAAGTGGACAAAATGAATTTTAATGGAAAATGTGTTTTTTTTTGTTTGCTTCTTGTTTCAGGTGAGCCTATACGAACAGTTTGATGATAAGGGTGAAGCAAAGAAGGCGGAGGAAATAAATTTTCCCGTCAAAAAAAAGAAATGAGTAAGTAAAGAAAAAAAAAGAAAAATATCTCGCGCGAAAATTTCTTCGAAAATTGTTCATCTTTTTTGGTTTTTCTTTCTTTTTGTCTCTATACGCCGAGTTTCCGTAACGAAGAAACCTCCAAGAGCAGCCTACTCGATGCCCAACTTCGCGAAACGGAATTTCGCGAATTTTTCTCTTCGTGGAAACAAGAAAACAAATAACAAAAAAAAAAGAAAGGAAAAATAAGTTTCGGCTCCAACAGCGATATTCTTTTGGACCGACGCTTATTTTCCGCCCTCCAACGTCTCTCGTCCAACTATGTTCGTTCGTTCCTCGTAACGTTATCAAGATCGTGACGTTCCCTCGAGCTCGTAACAAGTTTCGCGATGTTTCTTCTCTCGTCAAATTCAACCCTACGGTGATGGCACGCGCGCATGCGCGTATGTAAAACGCTGTATTCATACGCGATCCTCGCAACGGATTATCCCTTTTTTTTTACGGGAACATATTCATCCTGAACAAGGTTATAAAACTTCCCTCGGTAGTCAAGCACAACGATCAAAAAAACTAAAAAGTCGTTGAAACTTTTTGTATTGTTTACAATTCTTGTTTTTTTTTTTACCATCAAATTAATATTTATCTTCACTCTCCTTTTAACTTAAAAACAAAAACAAGAAGGAAAGAATCGGTTGTAAACGAATCAAATTATTTTTAGAGAAAGATAATTTGTTTTTGGGGGAAAAAAATGAAGAAAAGAAGAATGATTTTCTTTGTTTTTGTTTAAAAATCTCGACTAGCCCGAGCGTAGGAATCTCGTCGTTGTAACTTCAACCCTACATTAGTTCGTTCGGCCGACATCCCAAAAACTACGGAGTTAAATCCCCGCGGTGTCACGGCTAAGCGTCGTCGCAACGACGGAACGAAAATCCCGGAGTATTCAACCAGCTGTTCGACTCTCTCGCCACCACCAGCGTGGCGACCCCTCGGCGAACTTTACGAGCCGTGTAATTAAGCGCGTTACAGAAACACTCAATCCGTAGTAGAGACGACATTTTGATAGCGAACAAGTCGAGAGCTTGAAAACCTCCTTTCTCTTTCCTCCTTTTTTCTATTCTTTTCTCGTTTGTCTTTATTTTTAAATTGTTTTTCTCATTGTTTCAGTACATTCGATCATTCGCCTCTCAACTGCCTACGATCGGGATTCACTTTGAATTATTTATTAGGAGCAAAGTGGAGAGGGAAAGAGAAAGAGAGTCCCTTCGTAAACCGTCGGTGGTATCGCTACATTTTGAACCCACGTTGATATATATCATCGGTCCGGACCCTTCTCGAACTTACTCCGACTTCTGTGTGGACCTTTGTCATTGGTGGCGGCGCACGGTGTCGAGAATGTCAACTACAGCAGTCACGTATATATATTCGTGCAAACACAGACCGTAGGACATTTCTAGTCGAGAGACAACGACGTGCAGCGTCACGTAACGGGGGTCGCGCGAAACCTCGAGACCCGGGGCCCGTTCTCTCGTTTGCCCACCGCGAGCTTTCTTCATAAATAATATCACCGTTCATTAGCCCCGGGAAAACCCGCATCACTCGCTGTTAGACGGAGAGACGACGGGGACAAAACAACCTTCGGTATCTCCGCTTCTCTTCCCTCCCGTTCCTTCATATATTCCTCGTTCTATCCAACTCGCGCGCCATCTCGTAAATTAGTTCCGAGTTAATCGGTGACGGCGTTACATCACGGTGTAGGATTGCACGAGAGTGAGGCACGAATTTCTATATGTCTGGGTGTAAACAGTGATGTATACGTGTATGGACTTGTGGCTGGTCGTCAGAACTGTGAGGCAGGGAGGAACGGAGATAGGGATGAATGTGAGCGAAACTGCCAGAATGCTGGGCCAAACGGAGGGAGAGGTGTAAGGGACGAGGGAAAAGGGATAATTTACATTTTAATTGCTCGAAGCTCGTGGTGGCTTCCACGTAGCGCGAGGAGAGCACTTCTCTCTCTCTCTCTCTCTCTCTGTTTCTGTCTTGACGTTCACTAACATTACAGAGAGAAGCGAGTTTTCGCTTTGCGATTACTAATACTGTACTCTCTTCTAGTTTTACAGTGTGTACGTGTACGAAGCTTGCCTGTAGAGGTTATAATTGTAAAGACTTCACTGTGTATTCGCAGTGGTGTCGAAATTGGAGCGAAACTGCTGCTAACAACTTGCTAGACTTATTCGTTAGTTTCGTCGGCTAAGTACGTGATAGTAAAATGGATGGACGCTAGCTAACATCTGGATGTTATTGGCCAGATGTGTAACAATTGCTGGAAATGATCCGGTCTAGTTGATAGGAACTGTCAAAGTCAGGAGGAGATCGAGGAATTGCTAAAAACCAGGAATAAGGTGAAAACTGTTTTGTACGGGATCTTGAGCACAGTTTCTGTGAAATTAACTGTCATAATCGATCCTTGTGATGTCACGATCGATCGTATTTTAATCAGCTTTGTTATATTTGTTTTGCCTTATCGTAGTACAAAATATAGCCCAAGAGGATCAACCGAATCCTCGTACAAAATAGAAATAGACACATCGAGAATATTTTCCTTAAATACTAACTTACGGTTTAATTATAACTCTCTTTTGCTCGTCGAGAATGATTAAAAATACTTTACGCTGTGTACATATATATGATATAACTCTAGGTTGGTTGAGATAAAGTTTATCAGACGCAGCCGTTTCCCCAACACGCGCACCAGGGAACTTTACCACTGCTGACGCTCGATTTACGAGCTTTGCCGGTGGCAGCCTCTCTGCTGCTGGCTGAATTCGTCCTTTCCCGTTCGGAATTGGTCGTGTCCATTGATTCGCCGACTCCTCTGATCACGTAGTTGTCTTTGGTATTGTCCACACTGGAACTTCTCGTCGTCTTCACGGAAGCGAGGGAAGGTCGTTTTTTGCTGCTGAAGTACGTCGAGACTCTTCGATTGTGTTCCTTCCGTGGTGATTCCTGGCCGGAAGATGAGGATCTGCTTTCGTTCTTGTCCTCGAGATGCTCGGAAGCGGTTGAATTCGCCGTTGCGACGCTGAATTTTTTAGTTTTAGAGACACTTTTGGTTTCGTCGAGAGCGACATCAGTGACGTCGATACTCGATTGTTTTCTCAATCTTCTGCGCTGAGCCGCTGGTGACAAAGGTCTCTTGTCAGTTTTCTGAGTGCTACGTTCCTTTCTCGCGACGCGTTTTCGCCTGGCTGATGTCGGTGAGCCAGAATTCCCCGTTTCTTCCGGATCGGGGGTTTTGGACTTTTTCCTATCACCCTCGACAATCTCGTCGCCATTGTTGGAACCACCGTCGATCGAGGTTTGCGTCTGAGCAGGTACTTTTTGGGTCATAGTATCGTAGAACATTCTCAAAGGATTCTGAGGTGGTGAACAGAACATTCCAGCTGGTCCAGGAACGAAAGGAACATTCTGATAAAGCTTTCGATGATTGGGAATTACCGGAGTAGTTGCAGGTGTGGGCAATCTTCGTAAAGATTCCAAATCGTAGCTCGACAATCCTTGATGCAAACTGCGTGGATTCGGCTGTTCGAACGACGTCACCTGAAACTCTTGACGCAGTTTCGGGCTCGCTACGATTCGCGGATCGACACCGAGTGTTTGACTCGTTGTGGATAACATCCCTCCACGATGTCGATCGGTTTCCACGTCGCTGACTGTATACGGTCTCGTTGATTTAACCGTGCCCTCCTCGAGATTCAATTGCCTGGCGAACGAGTGCGTCAACACGGGACTGGAATAATCGATAGACGGTGCTTGCTGTTGAAACGATTTGCCACGATCGAACGAGTTCTCATTCACCTGAATCGACAGTGGCCTCGTAACCGGACTACAGATCTCGTAATTTCCATAATTCCCGCCCCTTGGATCGAACGTCTTCAGAAAAGGATTGTTGAACAGTCTGTAGTCGATGGTCGGTAGCTTAGGAATCTCCGGGATTTCGGGACTGTATCTTCCACATTCGTTCTCGGTGTAAGGACATTTCAACGTTACGTTCAACTGGCTCCTAAAGGGTTTAACCGATCCGGTCGCAGGATTGTCCAGGGTGTTGTCGCTCTTGGCGAATTTCTGCGACTTGTTATCCGTTTGAAAGGTCCTTGCCATTTCCAACAGTGCATTTTGCAATGGTTCGCTGCTGAGATCTTGGCAGGAGACGGATTTTACGAGTGGATTGTTCGATCCTTGTCTCGAAGAGCCGTCCCGGGAATCGTCTTTGTTTCCGATCAAAAGATTCTCCGAACTCTTGTAGGTCCTCTCCTCACTCGTATCACAGGCATCCCCTTCATTCGCATATCCAGCGACCGCACCATTCACGCAAATATCAGCCGAGCCCTTCTCCCCGCTATCCCTAAATATTTCCGTCAATGCGGCAGCGGGCTGACCGTGTGGCTGAAAGTGCCTTCCGGATATTACGGTAGAGTTGGTCCTCTCACTGCTAGAGCTCTTTCCAGTTCCATAAGTCTCGTAGAAAGTCGCGGAAGGTGAATCGCCCGGATTGGTCGTTCTGCTCGTAGTTCTCTCGCTGGAATCTTGACGACCGTGTTGGATCTTTGCGGGTAGCGGGGCGAAAAAATGTTTCGGACGAACGGTTTCGTATCCAGATACGTTGGAATCTTCTAGCCGTTGGTGACCGTCCCGTTCCATCGCGGTGTCACCGGTCTCGGTTCGTTCCCTCTGACCCTCTTTCGCATTTTTACGATCATCCGTGTCGCGATACATTCTCGCATTGCAGATTCCATTTCCCGGAGGACCAAAGTCCCAGCCGTTTCGGGTCAGAGCGTCCGCGGAGTTTGGCACTTCGATTCCCGTGGCTTCCGCACGACCAGGAATTACAGTCTCGCTATAAAACGTGGTGGGTTGTTTCTGAAGCAGGTTTCTTCGTTGATAGAGGCTCGGTAAGATAGCACTGGTCACGACCGGAGTGTGGATTCTTCCGGGTGAATCGGTAGGCTCGTCCGAGTGTACGCCTCGTGGAATGTTCGTGGCGGTCGCGATGTTCGTTGGCCCGGCCGATTGGCCCGGTTGATCGAACATCGAGCCTCGAAACATTCCCGGTGGTTGGGCTGGCACCACTTCGTTCTGATAGACCTCTGGGGCTTGGAAAGTGTTACCAGGTGCGAAAATGTTCCTCTGCCAACCGATTGGGCTTTCACCATAGTTCGAATCCTGTCCAAAGTCGCTACCGTAATTCAATTGTAGATTAGCCACGCACGGTGGCTCGAAATTTGGCACGTGGTTGAAGGAGTCGTTGTAAAGTCCAGGACATGTGCTCAGCAGCATGGAGGGCGATTCCATCGGTAACATTTCCGTGAATTCCTTAGTGTCGTTACTCGGAAATACGAAGGGATAATCGGAATAGTAGGGATTCCCGGAACCGGAGGTACCCGAAGATCCGTAACGAGGTGGTGGAAAACATTGATAATTGTTTCGCGATTCCATTCGCAACAAATCGTTCTCTTTCGTAGTGTCTCGTGCTTGTATCTCGCCCGAGGGCACCACTTCCTTTCGTTCTTTCTCCCTCTTCAATTCTTCCTCCTCGTCCACCACCGAGAGATCGTCGAATTCCACGTGCAAACGATGATTGCTGCTGTTTACTTTTTCCGAGGATATCTTTTGATTCTCGTCGTTGTCTAGACGCTCTTCCTGATTCCTCTCCGTATCGTTCTCTTCTTCATCGTTCGTCCCAATGTCTTTCTCCTCCTCGTCACAATCTTCCTCCGCCTCCTCGTTCTCATCGACGGAATAATCCGAGTGCTCCTCGGCTTCCTCGTCATCGTCCCTGTCCTCGTCCTCGCTGCGATCCTGAAAACCAATTGGTCGATTGCATAAATTCGCACTATAAAAAATTACTTAAAAATCCTTTAAAAATCCTTACGTTTCGACAAACGCATCGGAAGAAAACTAACCTCATAATCTTCGCTGCCCTCGCGGTTCTTCTGGCTCTTCAGGATGTCCTCGAGCTTGTCGTATTCGTCCCGAAGGCTCCATATCTCACGCCTGAGCTGTTCGTTCTCCCTTCGTAGCTTCTTGATGTCGTTCTGACCTGTAAAGTTGATCCAAAGAAAACAAAAACGTAAAAGAAACAAGAACGAGAAGAAGAATATGAGAATCGTGGCGAATGAGGAAACTTCGAGAAAGCTCACGTGCTACGTATATTCGCGTCGGCCGTTCCGAGACGACACAAGAGTCTCTTGCTCTAGAGCTAATAGGATACGGTCTCCGGAGCCAGCTACGTTCCGCGAGCTTTTATTTTTCGCGAAATCACTTAATCACTGGCATCCGGTCGGTGACAGACCGTCGGTCATTCCATTGGATCGATCGATCATTGGTCAGCGCTCTCGGAGCTATCCAGCAAAGCCTCTCGCTTTCTCTCTCGCTCTCTCTTTCTTTCTCTCTCGCTTTCTGGGAGAGGGAGGGTTTCCTGCCGATGCTCCGTAACCCTTCTCGGCTTTGAGCTCGCGCACGCGGGGAGAAATTGCGTCGCGCGAAACGCGCAGTGATAAATCACCGCCGCCTCCCGAAGCCTTCAATTACTTAAGCCCGACCGAGGAACGGATGAACTTGGCTTGATCGTGTGCACGTGTATGTTCTCTCTGATATATATATATATATAGACGGGGAGAGAGAGAGAGAGAGAGGGAACGAGAAAGAGAGAGTGAGAGACTTATAGGTACACGTGACAGCGTGCATAAAATAATTCGGTCGAGCCTCACTCAGACTATCGATAAATGCCCTCTGAATTATAAATCGCCCAATCGTAAAATGGATATCTCGCTCCAAGGAAATTTGAACGACATTTTCACCAAATTGCCTTCAATTTTCAATATTGAAAAAATGAATATGAAATCCCAAATGCTTTTATCGATTTTACAATTTCCAAACAATTCCATGGTTTTAATTCTCCTCTCTTTTTTTTTGTCACTGTCTCCATTTTCCAAATTCCATCCAATACTTTATGAATGAAAAAGAAAAAAAATCGTTTTTTTTAGGAAGTTCGACCATGAACCCATTTACGCTTTATGATTTTCTATTCATTCCTGGACCGTGCGAATGCCATCTTCTCCCGGTTCGTTTTCGAAGAGTCGAGAAGTGATGAATATCGACGGTCCATTAAGCGGAACGAGAGCCGTTCGGTTATGCTAAAATGTTTCCTCGCTATATATCCCCCCTCCCTTTCCCCCTCTTACAGTCTCTTCCTCTCTGCCTATCCGGCAGCATTCGGTCATTCTATTTCCGACGTAAACGAGATCGAGACCGACAGTGTTCTCTCTTCCGTTTCTCTTTTTTTCCATCGATATAAAACTCGATCTCTACATACACGCGTCTGTATAAAAAAAAAAGAAAATAATCCGTTTCAGAAATCGTCGATCGAAACGTTTTATCATAACGTCGCTCGGCTCTGCGCGTATATACGTTTCGAAACGTTTCGCCACGGCGAGAACGAAACGCCGCGACAGGATCGTAAAACAAAAAAGGAAAAATCATAAAATTCGTGTTTCTCCTCGATGCATCTTTCTCCTCGAAAACTTCGCGTCGTAACGGATTTTGCATATTTCAACATAGTGGATAACGCGCGAACCGTCCAACGTTTCAACATTTTTATACTTGTCATTACGTTTTAGAATTTTCCGGCTCTCTTTTATTCGTTCGCTGCATTCGTTATCGCTCGTAATCTTGGCGTATCTCAAAAATAATCCCTAGTCTTCTACCCTTACCTCGACTTCTCTCTTTCTCTCCAGTCCAACTATTTGTACCTTGGATTTCATTTCCTCGTACCAGTAGCGTACGAACACGCAAACTTCGACGATAATTCAATCTTAATCACGATTATAATTGCTTTTGTTTCCGGTATAAAGGGGTTGCAATTTTCGTACGAGATATTTTCAACCCCTTCATCCCTTTTCTTTGATCCCCACTCCTGCATTGGTACATTCATTTCTCGCGACGTATATTTTATAAGAGACATACAAATATGTCCAATACGTTTTTTTAGGAGTTGGGGGGTTGGTGGTAAAGAAGAGGGTGGAGGGTTGCTGGTAAAGGAGGAGGTGGGGTTTGGCGATAAAGGGGGAGGGTGAAAAAGGGGGTGGGAAGTGGGTGGTGAAGAAGGGAGTGGGGAGTTGGTGCTAAAGGAGGGGGTGAGGAGTTGGTGGTAAAAGAGGGGGTGGAGGGGGTGAAATATTTAGAACGAGGCGTACAAACAGAGACTACGTACATTAAACGATCTCAAAGGAAAATTTCCCAAGCGACGAGTTAATGCATGTAGCGAAAACGAATTCGTCGTGTATAACGTTCTCTTTCTTTTTCTTTTTTTTCGAACTCCCACCTCTCCTTTACCACCCCATTGCCACATCCCACGACCCGAATATACACCACGTCGCCCTCGTATTTTTCTTCTCGACGTTGAATCGGTGCGAACGCGATCAAAGCTACGGGACTGCGAAATATTTAGTCGTGGATGATGTTGAGGAGGTGGCGAGGGACGGGGGGTGGCTACCAAAAAGGGGATTCCCCGCAGTGGAACGCGAACTTTTGATTTTTTTCTCTTTCGCTTTTCTTTGAGCATCGGGGAGAGGGGGGATGAAAGTTTGCCGGTTCCGGGATGTTGGACTCTCTCTCTCTCTCTCTCTCTCTCCCTCTCTCTCTCTCTCTCTCTCTCTCTCTCTCTCTCTCTCTCTCTCTCTCTGTCTCTGTCTCTCTCTCTCTCTCTCTCTCTCTCTCTCTCTGTCTCTCTCTCTCTCTCTCTTCGATATCCTATATACACGTAAATATCCCCCTCCCCCCTCTCATCCCTCCATTTCTCGTGTGTATACGACACGGGGTAAAAGCTTTGCCGAGTTTTGCAGTTATTTCTTGAGCTTTGAAGTGAACGATTCCTCTTCTCCCCTCCCCCCTCCTTCCATACTCCCTTCATCGCCTTTGCCTTCAAAATATATTTATGGAATTGCAAAATCTGTGGTTCGTGTCAGTGTCGGAGAACGAGAATTACGCGCGTGAAACTCGCTTTTGGATCCCGAAATTTTGAGAAAATTGTATCGAGCCAGAGAAAATTCGAAAGGGTAAACAAAAATCTTTGTATCATCGGGAATATTAATTTTTTTGTATTATGGAAAAATTAATGGTGGTATTTGTTTTTCTTTCTGGGGGAATTAATTGTTTTTTCGTCACGAATGTGAAAACGGAAAAGCGCGCGTTTAATTTATGATTCGATGTATATACATATATATATCTTACGTCAGAAAGCATTGGCCGACCGACAAACGAGCTGTTGTTCGAGGTGGGTGTACGTTTACCTTAATGGACGAGGCTCCCGCCTCTGACGTACGTTATGACGAGATCATAACCGAGCGCCTCAACCGCAAACATCACAATCGACCGTACACAAATTTTCCCGAGGTCGCCGTTCATCACTTTTTTGCCAAGGAAAACAAAGCCAAAGGCCGGTGAAGGCATCGAGGCGATGCCAATGAGACGTAAGCCGGCAACGTGACAAGACGTGAAGAGAGAGAGAGAGAGAGTGAGGAAAAGAGAGACGATGAGAGAGAGAGGAGAGAGAGAGACGAAGAGAGAGCGAGAGAGAGGAAGGTGAAGGCACGTCCGTCATTCGCTAAGTTGAGAGTAAAGTGCACCGAAATTAGATGCCCCCCTCCCCTTTCCAATATCGTCATCGTGCTCGTATATTCATACATTTATGTCGGTGAATTATAATATGATAGGAAGGATAATCTACGTACCAAGGAATATTAAGGAACATCATTATAATGCTCAAACATGTGCGTAAACGAGAGAGAGAGAGAGAGAGAGAGAGAGAGAGAGAGTTGTATGAAGAGCGTTATGCAAAACGGGTGGAGGATAATACGATCGCGTCTAATAATAACCGAGAGATAATATATCGGACAGGAACATAGATAATAGCCATATTGTACTATCGTATCTAGTTCCCCGCCAATAATAACCGACGAGCTTGCGTCGAACAAATTTTCCTCATCACGCGTGTTTTATACACGTCGTCTATAAAAATCAGTGAAAATCTTGATTCGATAAGAAAATAAATCTTGAATGATAAAATTGATAGCGATTTTACGATAAGAAAGAAATTATTTGTTTTTGTTTTTGTTTTTAAGATAATAGTTTGATCTTTATTGTCACTTAATATTGCGTTCTCGCATATCATAGTTGTTTATACAAAATTGTACGTCGAAATTGTTATTTTTATGACAAAATTAATTATCGATGATCGATAACACTTTTTCTGATAATACAGAAATTATTGTATTCTTATTTTGTAGTTCATGCAGTTTATTTTCGTTCTCACTCACCGTTACTCTCTTGCATATTTTCCTCGAAATTAAGAAATTATAATCGCGTGCACTTTACAAATAATCGAAGATGTTAGCAAAAAAAAAATCGATTTTAGCGAAAAATTTGAGATTTTGGCGTGGTCAGTGAAAAGTCCGCCATCGCGACACTAACATAAGTGAAGCTCGAGTGCAAAGTGAAATTCGGTAAAGCCGAAAGAGAGAGAGAGAGAGAAAAAGAAAGAGACAGAGAGCGACAGATTTGTTCACTAGCCGGTTTTCGTCGCAGTCGTTGAACGCGTGGTTAATAGCCCCCCCCGACATTTCAAGAGAAGCGACGCATCCCTAAGCTCTATCTCTCTCTCTCTCTCTCTTCCCGCCCTCTCCCTATATACATACATATCGCCCACCATGTTACCAAAATTTTCACCTAGGTTGTATTGTTAGTCACCTCGTCGACAAATATCTCATTGTCAAGCTCTCTCCGAATCCCAGAATTGCATCGCGGGGGCGGAGAGAAAACTGATATCTCTTTGCCGCGTTCCGTCTCGGCATCTACATCTGGTTGCATTCGACGATGCATCGTTATGCACGAGAGACAGAGAGGGTGAGAAATATGTGTAGTACCTTCTCTTTACTCTCACGTGCTTATTTATATCTATATATATATAGATATAGATATGTATTTCTATATGCGCCAGAGTGACTTTTGACTTATTCTAAATTTGCGCGTTCCTCCACCAGCGCGAAGAGCTCTCCCGAAGCTTTCGTAATAGCCGCGACAATGGTGACGTTAACCGTCGGGCGCCATACGAAAAAGAGAGAGAGTGCATCATTCTCTACGTCGTTTATACACTTAACATATACACACGTTTATGTATATATACACATATATACACACGCGCACACATATATATTATAGATATAATATCATATTAGATAGAATAATATACAATATAATATATTATATATTATATTATATTATAAAATATTATAGAATTATATAATATTCCATGATATGTTATATTACATACTATAATATAATATTATATATATTATAATATTTTATATTATATAATATATTCTAATATAATATATTCTAATATAATATTACCTAATATAATATATAATATAATATATAATATAATATATAATATAATATATTATATAATATATACTATAATATATAATATAATATATAATATATAATATAACATATATAATATAATATAATATATTTATAAAATATATTATATATTTATAATAATATATATAATAATATAATATATAATATATATAATATAATATATTTATAAAATATATTATATATTTATAATAATATATATAATAATATAATATATAATATATATAATATAATATATTTATAAAATGTATTATATATTTATAATAATATATAATATGATATATTATATATCATATAATATATTCTATAATATATATATGTATATATAGGTATAATAGAATATTGTACGTACGTAAAAATACGTGTATATTATCGACTAAGACTTTTGCTCGTATTTGCCATCCTCTCGGACGTGAAATTTCAATAGCTTGGGCCAAGGTGTGCGAAAGCTCAAAGCTTTCACTTCGCATGCTGATATACTTATACTTTCTCACTATCTTTTTACATACGTATATATGCATATGTGTACATAAGAGAAAGAGAGAGAGAGAGAGAGAGAGAGCAAAAGCATTACGCTTGTCATCGGTGCAACGGAATACATGAATACGGTTGCATACGCGAGAAAGTGCGGAAGAAGCGGAAAAGTGGTGTACCGAAAGATCGCTTTATCTCCGTCTCGCTCTATCTCCTTATTCGTATACTCGAAAACTTTAGCAAACGACGCGTCGTTTCTTTTTTCTTTTCTTTTTCGTCGAGTCTGTTCTTTTTGTTTCTCTCTTGGCTTAACCACGAATATACTTATATTCACTTTGTCTTTTAGTCGAGGCAAAAGTTTTCGGGAATTTTCAACCACTATACCACCTCTACCCTCTGACCGTTGCTCGTGTCTTCCTATGCGAGCTAGAACTTCTCGAATCGTGCATAGATAATATGACGGTGGGCTGTGCGAGATGGGCGATTGAAAAAAATGAGGGACGTTGAAATTTTTAACGATAAAATAATTCTTGAGATCTCTCTCTCTCTCTCTCTCTCTCTCTCTCTCTCTCTCTCTCTCTCTCTCTCTCTCTCTCTCTTCTCCCTCTTTGTCTAAAGAGATAGGGACAGAGGGCAAGCTATATATATCTGTGTTGATTGTCAACCCCCTCAAATATTTCGCTCTTGTTCCTTAGACGAGGTTGATAAGTTATAATTAGCTAGTAACGATCGCCACTAATAATTTTATCAATGAATTACTGCAATTAATCGATTAATTATTCATCAATCGTTAACATTGATAATTGTATTGACGATTTTCTGTTCATTGAGAATTCCTTTCGAAATTACGTCATCCACATAATGTCTAGAGCAAATAATTCATTGGATCGTAATTGTTCGATTAGCTGCTGAAATTTTAATGTATCAAGACCGAACAAATTCGTTCTGGGAGATCAAAGATTTATTGCTGAATGCATCATCGATCGTTTTCGATTTCGGATCTCGATCGAAGCTGCGCGTATAATTATTCTTCGTTCTATCCTTTTGGATTGGACGAGAGTTCAGCGGCCTCGTTTGTTTCCCGACTGAATTGCGGCAAGACTGTGCAGAAGAGATCGAGTTGCCACGACCCACAGGTATGCTATACAGAAATGAGTTAGAGAGAGAGAGCGAGATCGAGAGAGAGAGAGAGAGAGTGAGCGCGAGCGCGAGAGAGGGAGAGAGAGAGAGACCGATTGAAAGGGGAGGGAGAGGGAGGGAACGAGAGAGAGAGAGAGAGAGAAAGAGAGCGAGCAAGAGAGAGAGAGAGAAAGAGAGAGAGAGAGAGAGCGCGCAACTCATCACGGTCAGGATAGATCAAAGGCGTCGTATAAATTATTCCCCGAATGTCTCACGATCGTACATTCGCGTATCTCGTCCCTTTTCCAACAAATATATCCCGCCGTCCATCCTTCTCTCTCCACGCTAGTAAAACCTCGATGATTCGAATCGTTGTGAAAATTACCCGTCGACTCGGTAATTCTCACTGATAATATTGGTCCGAGCTTTGCGCCCTGTCAGACCTCGTGATCCGCGTGATCATTCATTCGGACGTCCAGAGGGCGCACTAAAGCTCCAATGCGATAATTCGCTCACGAATCCTTCTCTTCTTGCCTTCGTCGTTACAACCCTTTGCCTACCTAACAGTCGCGACGCCATCTTTGCACCCCTAGCTTTCCACCCCCTTTTCTTGTCCCTCGACCCGGAGGATCGTTCGAACAATGCCCAGAGCTATAATTCTACTTCTTTTAACCATCGATTTTCAACGTCTTGCGATAAACCAAGTAAAACCAAACTTCTCGAGCTTTTCAAATACGTATACGATTTATATATACGTACGTATAGAAAAGCTTTTTGATAATGGGAATACGCGAGGGGGTAAGTTTCATCCCCGTCTTCCGTCCTTTTGGGTCAATCGAAAACGCGAACTTCGCGAAGTTTGGGCCGTTCGGTTCATGAACCAAGATGCGAGGTCCATCTGTGCAGTGTCGTTAAAATGTCGTACACGCTTCGTGCTTCTCGCGATTGTAGCAAGGTTATACGAGAAGGAAGAGCATTAAAAACTTTTCTCGTAAAATGCTCGAAGGACTTCGTCGTGCGCGAAGGGTGAGAGAGAGAGAGAGAGAGAGGGAGAGAGAGAGAGAGAGAGAGAGAGAGAGAGCGAGAGAGAGAGAGAGAGAGAGAGAGAGAGAGGAGGAAACTGAAAGAGGGTCGGCTATTTTACTCAAACTTTACGCAACCCTCGGTCCATAATTTCGACACAAATTATTCAATCGTTCCTCGTCAAATTATTCACACTTATTTACGACGATGAACGAAAATACCTTGATAACAAAAAAGAAAAAACAAGACGAAACTTGAAAAACTTCTAATCGAAAGTAACTTTTGATTGTTTTTTTTTTTTTTTTTGAAAGAAAGAAAAACGTTTAAGATCTTACTTTCTCTTCCTTTTTTCTCCGAATGACGCCTTTCCCTCCTGTGCATCGTGTGCCCATGTCCACGAAGAGCATGTCTCTCGATCGAATCCGAGTTTCGACTTGCGCGACCGACAATTGGCCCTTTTTCAAAAATTTTCTTATCTCGTTTTTATCACGATTATTGTTCTTCAAATACGATCTCGCTTAACCTCTCGTCCCGTCGGGAAAATTCTCAGCGCGCGTAAACTCGCGGACATCGTAGCTCTTTCGCGTACGTGCTGTCCGTCTCGACTCTCGTTGAACGAACTACTTGTGACGCGTGTGCGCGCAGGGGGAGGGAGGGGGGGGGCGGCCAGGGGGACACGTGTGCGCCCGAGAGCTTGTACGAAAATACAGTGGCACAAGTGCGCATTAAACTAGAACGCCAGATGTCCCGATGTTGCTCTCATCCTCGCCTCTTCAACCCCCTCCATCTCCTCCGCCATCTTCTTGCCTCCTTCCTACCTTCGTTTCACCATTATCAAACTCGCGTTATCGCAACGTATAAACCCGCTAACGTATCCAAATCCAACACACTCGTAAATCACTTGCGAAATACATATTTCATTCGTACGTACGCGCTCGCGTCGACATTAATATCAAAGTTCATTAACACCCCGTGAAAGTTCCTCTCTCTCTTTCTCTATCCTAAAATAATTCGCGATTATTTATCAAACCTCGACGAAATTTACATAATAACGTCGCGTCTTTATTTTCAACGAATTAATTCAAAATATTTTTATAATGTTTTTTTTTTTAAACGTCCTGTTTTGTTTTTTTTACCCGGGAAGAATTTGTCGTTGAAGGAACTTTGTCGAGAGACGCGGGATACATAAAACAAAAAAAAAAACAAAAAAAAAATACAGAAACAAAAAACGCACTCGGCGAGCTTTCACTGTTTTCTCTATTTTCCACTAAACGCGGGTGCAACGAACGGAATTTTCCTTTGACGCTGGTAAAATGTGACACGACCTACAGGACGATCTATACATATATATATGTTTTATGTATATATGTATACAGTGGCAGGATCGTGAGAGTTCTCTCGGTCGTAACGTTGCGTCGTCGCGAGACACGCCGGTGTACGCTTCGTTCGCTCGACGCCCCGCGAGCGCGGCGTCGTGTGTGAGCTTGACAGATCTCTCTCCCCCCCTACCCCTTTCTCCCCCATCCCCTCCTCTCTTTCTCTCTCTCTCTCTCTCTCTCTCGCTCTCTCTCTCTCTCTCTCTCTCTCTCTCTCTCTCTCTCCACTCACTCACTCTCTTTTTCCCACCCCCGCGCGCGCTCTCTCACGGCGGCTCCGTAAAAGCTCCGCCGGTCGGTTTTGAGTCGTCGAACAAACTAGTCGACCAACTGCCAAAGCTTTTCTCCTACCTAATTCTCTCCTTCGCTTTTACTCCATCCAGTTTATATATATGGGTATGTATGTATGTATGTATGTATGTATATTCGCGTGCATATATCAAAACTTTTGCTAGTTTCGGGCGCACGACGTACGGCGATAAGTAACGACGCCTCCTTTGGCTTCTTCGCCTATTTCGATCTTTTGTGGTTCGACTCGTCTTGAAAAAGCTCTAGGCTGAGAGAATTTGGACGTGTGTATGTGAGAGAAAATTCTTGGAATTTTGGGTTTACATTTATGTATATTTGTAGTTCGATGGAGCGATTAATTTCTTGATATAAAATGTGTTCATCGATCGAACGATCGAGAGGTGTAATTTTTCATTACGTTGTTTAGTTTGTGATGTAACGAGACTGTAGGATGAGAGAAAAGGGATTGGATGGAACGATAGAGACGTATTGGATCGAAGGTTTTAGCTAGATCGAGCCATACACGAGTATTTGATCGAGGGAAAGCGAGGGAAGTAGAAAAGGTCAACGTTTGGTCGGACATGGACGAAATATGAAATTTGCGATAATTGTAATGTCGGCATAAAATTTTTGTTTCAACATATTTCTAGCTACGCGAATAAAGTTTCTATCCTTCGGTTAAAATAATTATTATATCGAAAATTGTTTAATTCGCAAGTTTATTAAAAAAATTAATCGTAATCGATTTTAAAAAATTCCCACTTTGGCAATAATGTTAACGACGTTATTGTATTATTGTTGCAAACATTTTATTAATTTTGTCAATCTCGATAATTTGCTTATCCATTCGGTCTTGTTTAAACTTTTGTTCCTGTACAATTAAAGAAACGCGATAAAGAAATTTGCGATAATTGTAACGGGGGAATAAAATTTTACTTCCAACATATTTCTAGCTACGCGAATAAAGTTTATATTCATCGATTAAAATAATCATTATATCGAAAATTGTTTAATTCGCAAGTTTATTAAAAAAATTAATCGTTATCGATTTTCGTAATTTCTCGCTGTGATAATAATGTTAACGACGTTATTGTATTATTGTTGCAAACATTTTATTAATTTCGTCAATCTCAATAATTCGTTTATCCATTCGGTCTTGTTTAAACTTTTGTTCCTGTACAATTAAAGAAACGCGAGTCGAGAAAACAAATGGGTACGAGTGAAATCAGTCGTTCGTGTAATCAGCCACAGGCGCTACGGCGTCTAGCGGTGTTGAGTAACGAAAGATACACGCGATGCGGTTGAGCGAGGAGCTGAAAGCCGTGGCGCGTCGGATAAAGTAGAAAATTCTCACTAGTCGGTGAGAAAAGCGGCGAAGCGAGCGGCCGGCTTCGACGGCCGGCCGTGCGTTCGGCCAGCCAGTAGTAAAGGTACGCGTGTGGTCAGACGATCCGCGACGAACGGGGTTGGCTACGTTTATAAAATAAGCTCTTTTCTCGTAGCGTCCGGAGGCTCGTGCTAAGCGAGTTTAACAGTGCGTGCGATGAATTCTTTAGAAAACACACGCCATTCTCTCTCTCTCTCTCTCTACCGGTGGAAATATTAATGCGAAAGGGGAGGAAAGAAATTTCTCTTCTCGCAAACGCGATTAACGTACGAAAATTACGAACCACTGAAAACCATGGGAGAAGAAAAAGTAAAAAAAAAACCAACAAAAAGAAATCAAAAGAAACATGACAAAAAGTTCGTTAATGTCTTCGAACAAATTCATCGTAATTAAACATTGTTTTTCATAACGACAGGAAAATTATATCCTTACGTTGAAAACTAACGTAAAATTTCAATTTTCGTTATCGCGTCTGGGAAATCGCATAAGGAAAATATTAATTAAAGTTTCGATAACGAGTCGATGAGAACGAATATACATTTCTTCGGTTTAGTTTTATTTTTAAATATCGTTGATTGGGAGAAAATAAAGTTTTAATGGAAATTGTTCGCAGCGCTCGTTAAATAAAACTTCGACAGAATCGCGGTGTAGGATTTGTTTGTTTTTGTTACGTTTGTTTTTTCATTTTTGTTTTGTTTCTGTCTCTCCCAGTCCTTCGAGTGTAGAGTCGCGATGGGCAAAGTTCGCGGTGGCTGTCGGGTGACTTAAACAAATATGGGACCGCGAGGAAAAAAACGCGAACTACTTCTCCTCTCATCGTTCGCTTTTTCTCGATCTCGTTCCCGAAAGAGGCAAAAGCGCAAGAAATTTATTTTCCCCCGTGTGCAACGTTCGTGACGCGGACAATTTTCCTCGATGAGAAATCCTCTCGCTTCGCGAGGAAACGGGATAAAACAAAAGTAACAGCAAAGGGAACAACGCGAATGAACAGAAAACGTGATCGAGAGGATTGTCCTTACCATTTATGGTCGACGATGCTTTTCTACTCGGTTGAACGTAGCTCCGTAAAATCGGAAATAATTTCGTGAAAATAAAAATCCATTCATTCGCATCTTCGAGTTCCTCGTCCCACTCCGCGTATCGACCTATCTCATATCCGTGGCAAAAACAAAATCGTTCAAAAATTTTATGAAATATGGAAAGAAAATAAAAATCGCGATTCCTCGCTATAAAATCGAATGGATCGTTTCATTACTCGTCGATTATCAAAGTTGAATGAAAATCTTTTTTTCTTATCAAAGAATTCTTCACGATGGAGAAAAAAAGCAGATCGAACGAAAACCCGTCGTGTCGAAATGGAAAAAAACGATCGATGAAAGATCGACGAGTGGAAAAAAAAATCACCGGGGCGAGCCAAAAATTGGCGAAACTCGTGCGCATGCACGTTAATACGACAGCGACTAGTGGTAGACTGGAGATACGCCGTGAGCCACAAATTCGTGAGCGGCGGTGGGCCAAGCTTCGAGAATAGTTTCGATGCGTTGTTGCGGCACGTTTTAGCCCAAGCTGGCCGAGAGCTTGAGCGAAAAGCGAACGATCCAGGGAGAAAGAGAGAAGAGACTGAGAAGTTAGGGAAAGAAAGAGGAGGAGGGAAAATGTGAAAGAGAGAAAGACGGAGAAAAAGAGGGAGAGAGAGAGAAAGAGAGAGAGTCCGAACCACAACGGGATCTATTTGTAGTTGACCGCCTCGCGAGAGGAACGCCGGCCTCGTATCATCATCGGATTTACGACAAAGTCGTGAAGCTTAATTTCCTATAACGAGCAACAACACGCACATCAACGGTTTCTCCGACGACGATCCACTTTTCGCGCGTGTGTGTCCCACTTTCGCTTCCGTTTCACGAGATCCACGGATATTTGAATGGTTATGACAATTTTCCAGACTTTACGAGACGATTTTTATAGTCTCGTTGACGTTAAAAGTATCAACGCGGATAATCTCGTTAAATATTCTTTCTTTTTTTCTCTCTCTCTCGAAAATTAGCGAATTTATGTTTTGGGATAAATATAGGGAATTTATTTCTGGGCTTTGTTACAGTTTTATGGGAAATTTGAGATCTTTGATCTCGAAATTGTACGAAGGTTTGTTATTGTTTTGTAGTATCGTTTTAGGTCGATTAAGATTTTTTATGATTTGTGAGTTATTTGAGAGGTACGATGTTAAATTAAATCAAATTTTTGTTTCTATGTATTGTTTGCGTTTGTCTATTTCTTTGTTACAATTTTATGGGAAATTTGAAATCTTTGATTTCGAAATTGCACGAATTTTTATTATTATTTAGTAATATCGTTTAGGTTGATTAATATTTTTTATGATTTGTGAGTTATTTGAGAGGTACGATGTTAAATTAAACCAAATTTTTGTTTTGTATGTGTTTCTAATTTTTGTCATTTCTTTGTTACAATTTTATGGGAAATTTAAGATCTTTGATCTCGAAATTGTATGAATTTTTATTATTATTTAGTAATATCGTTTAGGTCGATTAATATTTTTTATGATTTGTGAGTTATTTGCGAATTGCGATTTTAAATTAAATCAAATTTTTGTTTTGTATGTGTTTCTTGTTTTTGTCTATTTCTTTGTTATATTTTTTTTATAGGAAAATGGAAATCTTTGATTTCGGAATTGTACAAATTTGTATTATTATTTATTAATATCGTTTAGGTCGATTCATATTTTTTATGATTTGTGAATTATTTGCGAGTTACGATTTTAAATTAAATCAAATTTTTGTTTTGTATGTGTTTCTAATTTTTGTCTACTTCTTTGTTACAATTTTCTGGGAAAATAAAAATCTTTCACTTCGAAATTGCAAGAATTTTTATTATTATTTAGTAATATCGTTTAGGTCGATTAATATTTTTTATGATTTGCGAGTTATCTGGGACTTACGATAAAAAAATCAAATTTTCCTTTCTATACTAAATTAGTTAATGAAATTTTGTCACATTTCATCCCGCTTTAACCTCCACAAAATAATAATCCGCTAATCAACAATTTTACAATTTATAATTGACACGAGTTCATAATTATTTCCTCGCTTTATTCCAATTTTCGTTCGTTACGTCTCGCTTAATTATTACATCGGATAATTTTCCTAACGAAGAATAAAGTACACTCGCTGTACCTAAGTGCTGTCAGTCATTCAAGTAACTTCTCGACTCCTGTCACGTCAGCGTCAATCACATTTTACAAACTTTCCAATTAACCTCCAAAAACTCAGTAAACAAAAAAAAACAATTTTCCACCCTCCAGTCTGAAATTTCTCAATTATCGAAATTGAAACATATTTTTGAAAATACCAAACGCCATTACAAAAAAATTGAGATCCGATTCCTAATTCACATTGAATTACTATAAAATTTGCGCAACCCGACGATGAATATCGCGTCTCCCAGTCGTCTTTTCTATCGATAAAACATATCTTACCAACCCCTTGTTTCTTTTTCTTATTCACGACAGTATTTTCCCTTACCTTGCTCAACTTCCGCGTTGATGTGAATGGTCCTCAGTCTGAGTTCCTCGTTCTCGTAAATCATCCCTCTCGAGGACTTTCGATCGAGTTTTCTGTTCGGCTTGACGCTCACGTCTCTCCTTCGCGCCCTGAGCATTCCAGCCCCACCGACGCTAACCCCAGCTCCTGCCATCGTGTCTCTCTCTCGCTCTCCTTTAACGTTAGGTACACGAAGACTCCACACAGCCAGACAAACACTCGCACACCCAAAAAAAAATAAGAGAATCCCGAGTCTTGATCGACCACCTCTAACGTCCTCTCCCTTCGTCTCTCTATCTCACCGTATTAGTTTTCTTCGACGTCCTCGTCGTCGTCGACGACGACGTCTCGGTAACCACTCGAGAAATATTCGATAAAGCCCGACGCTTTTACCCGGCAATGATACTCGCCCGAATTCCACGCTCTCTTCCTTCTTCCCTTCTTCCTCGATCCTCCTCCTCCTCTTCTCCCTCTTCGTCTGCTCGAAAACGTCTTTTTTCACTTCTCTTCTCGTCTCTTGTCTCTTTGTGTCGTAATGCATCGCTCTCTCTCTCTCTCTATGCGACGTACCTGACGCTTCCTGATCGTTATCTCCTTCGTTATATCCTTTAACGAACGCAGCCTCGTCCTTCTTCCGACCTCTAGTAACCTTGAACTTCCGGAAGCTCGGTAACGTCGCTTAAAGTTAACGCGAACGTCGCGAGATTTCTTTGTTGTCGTACAGTCGCGGGAAAATTCGAACGAACACCGCGTAAACTATTTGCATTCCAGTTTCATTTTTCATGCAGACGCATTAGTGAGTCGAGTCATAGCGAGGAAAGTAGGTTTCCCGAAAGCTCTCGCGAGGAACATCGTGAATGCAGTGGCGTTTGGCCCATTCGCGCGTTCCCATTAGTCAGACGTTTATCGGGCGAAGCCCAGAGAGTTCGGACGATTCACCGTAACTAGTTGCGAGCTTTGGCCGCGCGAGGGCGCCAGTGTCTAAGAAAACGTCCCGTGGACTCTCGGCTTCTTTTTATTTTTACTTATCTTCCAATTCTCCTTTACTCTTCTCCTTCGTAACTTCGATTTCTCGTTTATTTGATTATTCTTTTATTTATTTTCTTTCTCGTCGCTCGTTTTTTTTTCTTCTTTTTTTTTTGTCTTATTTTCGTGTTTTGTTTTTGTTTGTTGGTGCTGTTTTCCCCGTTTTGCCCGTCGCTTTGCCCTCCCGGGCTAATTTATTTGAAGCGTATAGCGTATGCTAAGAGGCGCAATGTTTTTACTACAATTTATTGCGCAACAACGGCGAAATCCTTTATTTCTAAACTCGGCGCGTTACAACCCGCAGAGCTTCGGGGAGCTTAATCTTCGCTCCCACGTTTATTTATCAGCCCGTATATATTTTCCAACGCCGCTCACAAACCTCCTCCCCTCCCTCCTTTTCTCTACCTTTCTTTCGCTTCACCGAGCCCCACCTTCTCGCCTTTTCCCTTCTCGCGTTCAATTTGGTAACGTATACTTACCTGGTAGCTACTCGGACGCGCTTAACTCGCGCTTATTTGTTTTTAATAAAAATTTTCATTTTTTTTTCGCTTCTCTTTTTCTTCTCGCTTCTCGTTCGTTCGTGCTTCGTCCACGAACGACAATTTATTAATGGACGTATTCTTCCACGACGGCAGCTTTTTCGGGCGCGTAACTCGTTACTTTCGTGGGGGAAAAGCTCCCTCTCTCGGTAGCGTTAAGTAGGCGCGAGCACGGCGAGCTATTAATTTTCATCAGATTTTTTTTATTCTTTCTGTTTTTATTTCGTTTCTTCTTTTAATTTCTTCTTCGAGCCTCGAGCTTTTTAACTCTAGCGTCACTTGGGTAATGTGTAAAGGTCGCTCGTTGTTCGTGTATTAATTTTTATCCTGAGCGAAAAAAGGAAATTGAGAGAAAAATATTTCTCTCGGAAGAGAAAAGCAAATCGAGAAGACTTTTTATTTTCATAAACTCGTCGAATCAATCGAAACCTCTCGATTGTTTCTTTTATCCGTCTCCCTGTCTTTGTCTCATTCTCTCACTTCTTTGTAAAGCGTTCGTATTATCATTTTTACGACTTCCCGCGAAAACCTACGATAAATAACAACGCGGGCTTCTTCCTCTTATTCTTCATTCTCCTCTTCTTACGCCACTTCTTGCCCACCAGTCCACCCCTTCTACCTTCCCTTTCTCTTTCTATCCTCCGAACAGCTTCGAGTGAAACGGAACAGGCGCGGAGTTTAATTAATTTCTCGAAGCGGTGAGTTCGCACGAGCCGTTCGCCTCGAAGAGCACACGCCAGGCATAAGATCTTCCCTCTTAGCCCGCTCACCCTCTTGCCCAACTCAACCCCTCGCGATATTTCCCCCTCTCTCTTTCCTCTCGCACTTTCGACCCGCGAAGCTTTTCTTCGGTCTTGTCGTGAGCACCTCTATACTTCCTTCTCCCTCGTCTCCTCCTCGTTCGCCAACGGTTTCGTAGACACACCGAGGCAAAAATCTATTTACCGAGAGGCGAGGAGGAAGAGAGAGCAAACTAATACATGGAACATGGGCCATATATATGTTTGTATATAGTTTTTGGTCTTGTTCTTGAAGAGAGAAATGAGCGTGCACGAGGCAAACGAACGCGATGCACGCGAGTCTTTTTTTTCTCGTTTTTTTTATTATTTTTATTTTTTTTTATCGGATATACGAACGGAGACGACGACGAGGACGAAGAAGAAGACTTCCCGATACCGAGTGTATCTCTGGTGATTTATTTAGTTGCCCTCGAAGCCCTCATCTCCCTCCCTTTCTTCTTGTTGGCGTTTTTCCTACCCCCTTGGCTCTGGTGAAGAATTCACCAGCAAATCTCCTTTCTCGATTCTATCCTCGAGTTTTCTTATTTCTTTATCTTCCTCCCTCTCTTTCGTTTCTTCTCTTTGCCTGTTTCACTCGATATCTTGGGTTTGTTGTTTCGTCTTCCGGCTCTCTCGTTATCCTTTCCTCGTCCCTGAAAATAGGGGCTGCTACCACCCTCTGGTCGAGAAAACCTCTCACGACTCCAACCTCGATCTCGATCAGCCCCTTTTGGTCATCTGGAACGGAAACGAAAGGGTGAAATTTTATACGAGAATTGTCGCATTTCGTATCGCGAGATATTTCACGATAATTTCGATTTTTCTAAGCGAATTTATTATTATTTGTTTGTTTGTTTGTTGTTTAAGAATGAGAAATATTGTACGTAAATAATAATTACGAAAATTCGTAATTATCCTCGTGACTCATTGGGTTTTAATTAATTACCTTAATTCGTTGATTAATTAACAATTCTAAAAAACAAGTTCTTGTGCGAGGAGATGTTTTTATATAAATTTTCTTTCTTTTCTTTCCTTGCATACGATTCCTATCGCCCTCGAGGAAAACATTAATTTATGTCGTAGTCGCGCAATGGAAGATCAAAGAAACTTTATCGAGAGAGCATTGCGGCGTCGTTACGTTCGTTCTCGAATTTGGTTCATGGGGAAAATGCAGTCGGAGGTGTCTCGAGGCGTTCTCGCGGTGAATAAAGAGCTTCCAGCGAGGGAATGGGAGATGCGATACCGTGTGTGTTATAGTCACGGGGCATGAACCGCGGTATATTTCATCCCTTGTGTTCTCGAAGGGCTGCTCTCGTGGGAATCGAGAAACTCACCTCCGTCGTGCATTGCAAAACGACGAAAACCGCGGAAATAACCGCGGGGAGTATGTTCGAATAGCTAATTAACGAATTCAAAGAGATGAAAAACGTTGGGAAAAGGGTGGTTGCAACCCCGAATGTTCGATCGTTTCCCTGTGGAGCCAATGAGGCAGAGGGAGGAGCCCAATGAAGCGGAGGGATTTAATTTTCCAAAGAAATATCATATCTCGGGCGAGAAAAAGTATCAAGGGGGTAATTGCTACGTCGTAAAATTCTATGCTTTATAAAATTTATCGTAGATTTTATATTCCCGCACGTTGCAGTCCGACGAGAAAGTCTTATTAATTGTTTCGTGAACGGGAGCGGTGTGGGAGTAGTCTCGTTAAAAATTATACTCGAAGTTATCGCTCGAGTAAGACTGGGAAAAATATTGCGGTATAGTCGAGAAGATGTTTCGAGCATCAAACTGGCGTTTGGTTCGTATAGGTGCGATTTTTTTTCAATTTTTAACTTTTATTTTGTGTTAGAACGGGAATTTGCGGGTTTGAATTTTGGTGACTTAAAAATCGTGGGCATTGTTAGGATAATGTTGATATCGGAATAATTCCAACGATATTGGCTGGATCTCTGTGCATGCTTTAAAAAAGTTATGAGGCAAAATTTAATCGGTTCAACCGTTACAAAGTTATTGCCGTTTTTCAATTCTAAATTTGTGAATTTTCGTGAAATTATCGAATATCGAATATTTTTTTGAACATTTTTGATCATGAATGAACCTATTCGAGCGTAAATTTTCCATACATCATGAACATGAAGGTTTAGGCCTGATTTTAAAAAAAATTCCCAGTCGAAAATTAAAAAAACACAAAATATGGATTTTTCAAATTTTGACCGGAAAACATCGATCTAAAGGTTTTTTATTTTAACCTATTCGATTGTAAATTTTCCATACATCGCGAGTATGAAGGCCCATGTACGATTTTCCAAAAAATTCCCAGTCAAAAATTCAAAAAACCCAAAATATGGATTTTTTCAAATTTTGACCGGAAAAATATCGACATAAAGGTTTTCTATTTTTGAATTTTATTGTCATTCTTGTTATTTATATTCCCAAGTAAAAACGAGGGAAAAAGAAGGCAGGAAAATGTAAATGCAAAATAATTTCGCTTCGGCTGATTTCGCGCCGTCGATTTTATCCCAAAACTCTGGGCACTTTCTCGAGAAATAAAGTGGAGGGAGAGGAAAAAAGAAACGAGAGGGCGTTTAAGACGCACTGCAATTATGCATTTATATAAAGCCAATATATATTCCGGTACATAAAGTTTTATGTACAGAACTGGCTTTTGGCCCGGACTCGTATACACCCGGTACTTGCTTTTCCTTTGTACTAAACTCCTAATAAGTTTTGCCAGGGTAGGGGGAGTCGAGGATGGTCGAAGGCGAGCGTCTGGGTGAAAAAACTTCCGACTCGTTACGGGCATTTGCATGACGTTTATCAAAATTTCGCTGCTTTCTCCGCAGACTTCGAGAGTTTTCCATATACATAATTTCTTTTTTTTTCTCATTTCTTTTTTTTTTCTTACATTTTTTTGCAACACCGAGAAAGAGACTCGTGGAATGTCGAAGCTTCGAGTCTCTCGCGAGCGAATGATAATTGCAAATTGCTCGTTGAGCACCAAAAAGTTATCAAAGAAAAAATGAAGTTTCGTCCTCGTAATTTTCTCTCTTGACGACATATTTTCAAAATATTTCTAAAAAAGAGCAATCAGATGTCATTGAGAATAATTCTCGCAAATTTTATTGAAATATTTGATAAAAAAATTATTATTTTCTTGAAACGTCGAGTAATCTTGAACGGTTTATTTTTTGTTCCTAAAACCGATGCGCGAATCGGTCGCTCTTGAATTCACAAATAGCTTCGAATTCTCAAAGCTAAATTCGGTCGTGGTGAAATTTTCCACGCGGAAACCGCGATCGTTCCCGATGAAACGCACACAAACAAAAACGTTGATTCGAGACCTCGGGGCTATCAAAAACCTTCGATATAGTAACGCGTAATACGGAGAATGAAACGAGCGTCGATGCGTTCTAAATTTCGCGAGTGGTACGGTAGGCCAACGATGGAGACCTTGGCAATTCGATTAACCGCAATTTGTCAACAATGTTTTCAACATCCGTTTCCTTCTCACGTATCGCAAACAAAACCGGGTCGTAAGAAAAACAAATTCGTTATTCAAAATTCTCCAAATTTTCTCACAAAAATTCAAATCGAATCGATTTTTTTAACAATTTATTGATCTCTCTGTTTCTTTTCGATTTTCCAAAATTCGCAAAAATAAATTGGAAATATTACAACCGGCTGGAAATTCAAAATTCAAAATCGACTGGAATTTTTTAACAATTTATTTATCTCCCTCTTTCTTTTCGATTTTCCAAAATTCGCAAAAATAAATTGAAAATATTACAACAGGCTAGAAATTTGACTGTAGAATCGAGAACTCGAGCTGTAAAGTCGAATCGACATTCGTATTACGGTCTCTCGGCTCATTCAAATCGAAAATTCAAAATTCAAAATGGAACGGAATTTTTTAACAATTTATTTATCTCCCTCTTTCTTTTCGTTTTTGCAAAATTCACAAAAATAAATTGAAAATATTACAACAGGCTAGAAATTTGGGCTGTAGAATCGAGAATTCGAGCTGTAAAGTCGAATCGACATTCGTATTACGGTCTCTTGGCTCGGTCGAAGTTTCGTTCGCGTATGCGAATGTGTTCGAGTGTGCGTAAATCGATTATCGTCGAGGCGGTGGGTGCGAAATTTTAACGATTTCCGGTCGACACTTTGGGCCAATACGGCGATATATACGGCAGTTGGCAATACGCTGTGGATATCTATAACCCGAAATGGCGATTTAGGGGTGAAGAGAGAACGAGGGGGGGGGGGGGGGGATGATATGGTCCGTGCCCTCTCTAGGCTACTCTCGCCATTCGACACTGCAAGCCAGACGTTCGCTCCGACGCTGTGTTCTCTTTCTCTGTGTGCAGCACCAGCTGCAGGGTTTTCCTGCTGATGGGGCATTTATGATAAGCCAAGCGCGTCCCTCTGTCCTCTTGCACGTGAACGCTCACACTATTCCCTCCTCCTCCACCCCTTCCTCCCAGGAAGATCGTCCGAACCAGTCTTGCTTATCCAGGCCGGAAGTTACCTAACACAGTAGATTTCGACGATGCTTTCATATCTATTCGCACATGTGCAACGAACGAGGAAAATTCGGTGTACGAAACTTATTTGGGAACAGAATTTTTCGATGGCGTTGGCTCGATTCTTTTTTTTTTAACTCGATATTACCGAGATCGAGTAAAGCCTCTTTTTGTCTCTCGATATTTTTATATATTGTTATATTGATTTTAATCGTAATTAATATTTTTGTATTTTTATGGAATTGTTTACGTGGATTTGCATTTTTTAATTAATTAAGTGAAATTTATTTTAATTGTCAATTTGAATTGTTGATCCTTGATCAACATTTATTTCGGTCTGATCGATATGGTTTAATTAACATGAATTTATTTACGATGTAATTACGCGATTAATATTTTTATATTTTTATAAAATTATTTAGGTGGATTTGTTTTTTAATTAATTAAGTGAAATTTATTTGAATTGTCGACGATCTTCGACCAACATTTACTTTCGTCTGATCGATGTAGTTTATTTGAGATTAATTTAATTACGATTTAATTACGTAATTAAAATATTCATATTTTTATCAAATTATTTACTTGGATTGGTTTTTTAATTAGTTAAGTGAAATTTATTTGAATTGTCAACGATCTTCGACCAACATTTATTTTCGTCTAATCGATGGGGTTTAATTAAGATGAATTTATTTACGATTTAATTACGTAATTAAAATATTCATATTTTTATCAAATTATTTACTTGGATTGGTTTTTTAATTAATTAAGTGAAATTTATTTGAATTGTCAACGATCTTCGACCAACATTTATTTCGATCCGATCGATGTGGTTTAATTAAGATTAATTTAATTACGATTAATTAAAATACGTCCGAACAATAATAGCAAGGTAAAGATAAACTCTCCCTCTCCGTCGATCATAGAATTTGGCCCTTACGAAGTTGGTTAAGCTCAGCTTTGGCAACGAGTTGGTCGGTGATGGCTACAGTAACGTTTGCTACACGGGAGAATTGATCGCGTGTACTTTCGCGCGCAGATATAGGCATACGAGTATATAAACTCAACCAGGAAACAAACATGGAAGATATTCCGAAGGAGCTTATAGCATCTCGTCGTAGTAAAAGGAGAGACGCGAGACGAAAGTTGGGCGATCCGGGAGGGCTTGCCGCGCTTCTCCGGCTCGACCGCAACATATCGATGAGAGAAGCGCCCTCTCTCGCCCACACTTTGTACGATCACCGACAGCCTCGGGCCTTGTCTCGCCACGGTTATGCACATATATATACGCGCATAACCGTGGCGAAAGAGAGCGAGAGAGGCAAATATCTATAGCACGGATGTTGAAGCGGAAGGACACAGTGGGATAGCCCGAGCGGAGCAAAGATCCCGAAAGTTTTGCATCGAGGCCGGAAGTTGCCTAATCTTAGTTCCCACGAGGAGTCCCTTGCAAACTCTAAACACGGCTAAGCTCTGAATAGGATTTCATTGGGGGGGTAGAAAGGGGATAGTGGTAGTAGTGTTTGCAGCGAGCAATAGGAATCGATCGACGCTACACACATACACTATAAGCCCTCTCGCTCTCTCTCTCTCTCTCTCTCTCTCTCTCTCTCTCTCTCTCTCTCTCTCTCTCTCTCTCTCTCTCTCTCTCTCTCTCTCTCTTCACCCTCGTGACTCCTTCAATTCCGCACCCCTAAAATCCCGGGCCGCGAGAAGTCGAAGTGCGCGGAATCGGAAACCGCGATTAATTCTATTCAACGGGAAACGTTGCCCGCCTAATTGGGACCTCTGTGCATCTCTCTGTCTGTCTGTCTGTCCGTCTCTCTCTCTCTCTCTCTCTCTCTCTCGCTGTGTGTACGTGTATATATGGATCTTCTTCTCTCTCTCCACGGAGTTGAATTTCTGCCGTTTCTATGTATTGAAACAAAGCTATACGTACTAGAGCGGAATTGATACGAGAATTCGCGAAAAGCGAGTTTATGCGAGTCACTGATAAGGCTATTCATGAACCGGTCGAGAAAAGCTGATTTCCGCTCGTGCAAAGACCGTCTTTCAGTTAACGCGGGCTTAATTAGACAGTTTTTGACGTCTTAGTAACGTTTCGTAATTAAAATTTTTTTCTTTAAATCGTCGAAAGGGAATCTGAAAATTTACTTTTGTTTTTTAGTCTTCTCACGTTTATTCGATTTATTTTCGAAAATAAAGAAAGTCAGACCACTTCGCCGTGATTGAAAATTAATAAAAATTAACAAATTTTCAAAACTCGTTCCTCTCTTTAATAAATCGACGTAAATTCCTCTAAGATAATGGATCACCATAATGAACTTTTCCCTTATCATAAATTAAAATCCCTTTATCATAAACTAATCAGCAACCTCTTCAGAAACTCACAAAAAATTGTCGATAAATCCAAATCGTTCGTTTATTTTTCCACCCTAATTTATCACATCGTACATCTCGCGATAAGAATGATTTGATTTCTTAATTCCTCAAAAAGCTCAACCGCTCCTCCTTTTCTTTTCTTAATTTACAACCTTTCGATACAATTCGACCGATTTAATTTTCCTTTCGATCCCTCTATCCTCCCTCCCGCTTTTATAAATGATACCAACGCGTGGGACGGTTTAGACGAATTCCACGTGGCAATAATAATGATTCGGTACGAATACCTCGAGCAGGAAAACGCCAAGTTCTTCTTTCCATCCAAAAATAACTTGAACGTTTTTCGACTTCGCTCCTCCCTCCCTCCCTCCCCATCCCTTACCGTCCCACCCCTACCAAAGAATATTCGTCAGTGGGATACAGAGTAAACATCGTTTCTCGCGTTCTCGCGAGATATTCTCTCTCCCGTTGACTCGAAAATTGCCTCTGCTCCGTTGGCTATCAAACCTCTTGGCACATATAGAGAGACGCGCAGTCGTCCGCGGACCATCGACTCTCTCATTCCGTTCTCTCATTCACTTCGCTTCTCGACTCCCATACTCTTGCATTCAGGTTGTATGTACGTGTGTATAAAGACGTACGTGTCCTACGAGTACAAATACCGAGACGCAATTCCAACGTACGAGGGAGAGAATTCGTCGGTTTAGAATTCTACCGGAGATCGAGAGAGACGAGCACGAAGATTCGAGGTGCAGAGTCTTCGAATTCAATCTTGTCGAAAGCTGTCTCTCTCTCTCTCTCTCTCCCTCTCTCTTTAGGTTTCTATCTTTCTCTCTCACGATGGAGATCAGAGCTTTTCCTGGGTGAGAGCAATAGGGCCACTTTGCTGGCGGAAACCTCTCTTACCCTCTCATACCTCCCTTCCCTCGATGAAGTTAATCGATCTTGCGTCTCTCACCCTAATTGTTCAGTCACTCGAACAAGACTTTTACGATCGGCCGTTTGCGAATTCGTCGCTCATTCCCTAACTCGTGCCGCGACGAATTCTTAAGGTAGTCCTATCGTTACAGCGTTTCCGTTAGATTTCACTGAAAATTTGCAGAAACGTTCGTTGATGTCATATGTATATGTGTGTAAAATTTCAGGGGCCTTTATCGACTCAAAAATCACGATATTTATTCTTGAAAATCGTCACTTTTCGCAATCTCCCATAAGAGCCCGTGTTAAATATCGCAACATTATACAACGAGTATCTCGATCATTTGGTCGATGAAGCCTGTTGAAATTTTGCACACATTTTTATATGACATCAAAGAAGCTTCGATTAGTTTTTATAACAAATCTTATGGAAAACAAAATTCATGATTTTGTTTATTATATAACAAATAAACTTTCCGTAGGATCAATTTGAATTTTGAGTATGTTGTTCTTTAGTCGATTTGCAACAACTTTTCTTAATGAACTTTAACGCTTGGTCCACTTCCAATGTGAGAAAAAACGTGAATAAAATTTTAATCCCCCACCCAACGATAGGACTACCTTAATCTATAACGCCCTTTCTTCGCTCTTTTGGAAAGAACCAAATGGAAAGAAAAGAAAAATAACGATCGTATTTTTAAACGTCTAGGAAAATTTTCAAAAGCCTCAACGATCTACGACGCGTAAAAATAGTTTGGCGAAAAGTTGTTTTTGTTTTTCAATTTTCCCCCAGAGATATTCGTCACGTTCGAGAATTATTTTCAGACAAATTCATCAACTCGAAAATCTTTTATCACTCGACTAAAAAAAAACGTCTTATCTCCGGTTGAATTAAATTATACAAAAACAATAATTCGTTATTCTCACATAAACATTTCCACGTTCCCTCGAAAGCTTCACTCAAGCCTACTCTCATATTCGAGAAAAATGCTAAAAACAAGCGATGAAAAATGCGCCAAGAATTTATGACGCGATGAGCGAATAAAAAAAAAACGTGAAAAGACTAAAAAGCTTTTATCAACGAAACAAGTTTGTTGCTTACGAGAGGTTAAAAAGCGAGCGCAGGAGGAAGAGAGACGAGGGGGTTGGTCCACAAGAAAGATCCAAGCGCGAGACGAGGGAAAACGACTTGAAGAAAAACAAAAAGAAAAAAATTTTTTTTTTTAAACCAAACCCGAGGGAAGGCGAGAGCATTGTTCGGTCCGTTTTGCCGCTTGTCCCGTCCAGCCGGTGGCATACTTCGTCGACCCCTCCCCCATCCCTTTTCCTCCGCACGCGTTTCTAACAAAGGAAACAGTCGTTCCATTAATAGATGCTCTCGTGCCAAGAGATAGCGAAACGCAACTCCGGAAAACTCCTAGCGCTTCTTCTTCTCCTCCTCGCCCTCCCCCCTCTTTCTCTCTCTCTACGTCACATCCCTCTCGCGACTCTGTACACATTTTATATATACGTATATAGATATTTATTACACTGTGCGCGTGTGAAAAAGAAAATTAAATGCGACGCGAAGTAACATCGCGGAACGGCAGAGAAAGAGAGAGCAGCGAAAAAGCTACCGAGCTGTCAGCTTCTCGTCTCGCAAAAGTAATTTCCTCTTCGCTCGTACTACCACCCTCTCCTCTTTCTTGCGTTCTCTTTCGTTCCTGGTTTCGCAGCTCGAGGCCTCCTGTCGACATTTTTCTTTTTCTTTTCTGGGTTCGTGTTTTTTTTGTTTTTTCGGATTTTTTTCGTTTTTTTTTTTTTTTTTTCTCGAGCGATAAGAAGCTTCTCGCGCGAGGCACGAGCAATCGAGGTGGTGGATGGCACAGGCGGAAAAAAGAAATCTCGCGCTACCCCCGGCGTGACGAAGTAATTTTTTTTACAAACGAGTTATTCCTCGTTCGCGCTCCATTTCCATCGCGAGGGAGTGAATTTTGACGGGCCGAGTTCCGGCAATGTGGAGGAGGGTGGGTCTCATTCTCTCCCTCTCTCTTTCTCTCTTTTTTGTGAAAGCGAGTAATTTTTTATCGTAAAGGCGAGATAACGCGGGAGTGGAAATAATATACGAGATGTAATTCTTTTGACGCGTGATACGAAAAACGCGGCGTCGAATGTTAAATAAACAATTAAAAATGAATTTTTAGAATAATGATTATTTTTTAAAAATTTAAACAAAATTTATGATTCTTATCGCTCTCATTTTGTGGTAAAAATATATCGAAAGAGAAATGAGAAAATAATTATAGATATTTAATAACAAATACGAGACGTTAATATTTTTGATCCATGATGCAAAAATGTGGTGTCGAATGTTAAATAAACAATTAAAAATTAATTTTTAGAATAATGATTATTTTTCAAAAATTTGAACAAAATTTATAATTCTTGTCGTTCTCATGTTGTGGTAAAAATATATCGAAAGAGAAATGAGAAAATAATTATAGATATTTAATAACAAATACGAGACGTTAATTTTTTTGACTCATGATGCAAAAATGTGGTGTCGGAAATTAAATAAACAATTAAAAATGAATTTTTAAAAAAATGATTATCTTAAAAAATTTGAACAAAATTTATCATTCTTATAGTTCTCATGTTGCGATAAAAATATACATCGAAAGAGAAATGAGAAATTAATTACAAATATCTAATAACAAACACAAAGCATTAATCTTCTCGACTCACGATGTGCAAAAATTGAGTCAAATATCAAATAACCAAAACCACATTTTTAAAACAAATGATAATTATTATCAAAAATTTGGAACAAATTGTATTCTCCCGACAAAAAAAATATTGAAAACAATTAAAAAAAAAAACTTACAAATATTTACTAATAAAACGACTTTCTTAAAAGATTTTTCCCAACTCCTCGGTTCCCAAAAAAAAAAGAAAATGGCGTCTTTATCAGCGCGCCTTGTACCGATTAATCACGGAAGCAGATAGGTTAGCCTCGATCGTTCCCTTTGTCAAATGGCGTCGAATAAGGAAAATTCACGATGCTGAAGAAAACTGATCGACGATTATCATTCCTCCGACGCGAATCTTTGCCTCCGCGCAAGCAATTCGAGCTCTTTCTTGCGTTACGAAATTTTTCTTCTTTATCAAGCCAAACTCCCTCCTCCTTCGGAAATCCCTCAGCACTGGATTCTCCGCAGCCCCCCCCCCCCCCCCCCGCTCCTTTATAAAGTGATTTATTCCCCCAGTATTTCACGGGCACCGGTTACACACACACACACACACAGACACACACACACACACACACACACACACACACACACACACACACACACACACACACACACACAGGCGCGCGCGTTTAGTTGTGAAAACGCTCGCGCGTTCTCGCCCGTACAATCCTTTCCCTCGCGAAGCTGTGCGAAACCCCTTTCGAGCGAACTTCCTCGACCGAGCGTTCCTTTATTTCTCCTTTTATATCAAATTCTTCTTCTTCTTCCTCTTCTCCTTCTTCTTTTTTTTTATTATTTCCTTTCTCTTTTAAACAGGAGCCTGAGCGATCGGACCGTGTTCTTCCTTCGTCTCACCGACGACTCGTGTGATTCATCCCTCGACGTATATTTTTCGCGCACAGCCGTTGCGGAAAAAGGCATACCTATGTACGAAGCGAGAGCTTTTTTGAGCTTTTTTTTTAGTGGACGCGTCTATATACGCTACGGAAAACGACTCACCCCTTTTTACACTTCGCCAATGGGTTGGAGAGACTCGCGAGCTTACAAGAATGGAGGAAACTCTCTCTCGCTCTCTCTTTCTCTCTCTCTCTCTTTCTCTCTGTAGGTCGCCAACCCCTCGAAAGCTCTCGACCGTATACACACATGCACACATGGGTTCGCGTGCACTTGATTTTTCGCTCTCCCGTTTCTTATTTTACGTTCCTCGAATCTTCCCACTTCGAGTTCCTCCCACGATCATCATCGAGCGTTTGGTACAAACGAGACGAAAAAAAAAACAAAAAAAAAGCGGGAAAACTAAATTTTTCCAATCGATTGTTATTCGTTCGATAGGAAAAATCGATGTTTAATAATCGTCTCGTAAATAAATCGAAAATTCACAATTCAACAAATTTTCGTTGATTAGATAAAGATAAATTCTATATAAAAGATGAATTTGGTTCGAATTAAAGGAATTTTGTTTATCTGAAACGTCGTATAAATTCAGTTCAAGGAAATCGTTGTAACTCGAGGCGAAAATCCCTGTTTTCTTTCAACGTTGCTCTCGAAATGTGAATCATCGATTCGATATCGAGGAATTTATGCTTTTTTTTTGGATTATTTCTTATTCGACTCCTCCTTGAGCATCGGCCAATTCTGACGAATTTTTGTTTTTTTTACCCCCTTCAGGCGTCTTGACCCTAGCGAGACTCTGGCTTTTTGGGAAGATCGATCTCCGCAGCGACGATGATGTAGGGGAAGGTTCGAGAGACCACTAGACTTCACGCCTGGTAGAGATAAACACGCGTACGACCGTGACACGAGTGAACGTGTTCTCGTTTTCGATGTGAATTTTCCGGGAGAGGAAACGTCGAAACGGGGCACACACGTGGCGTGTTACTTACCGTCATGTTGAAGGGAATGTACGGAACGCAAAACGCGACTTTTGTGTGTAAAATTATCAATTTTATTGAAAAAGAAAAACAAAAGTTTTTTGGGGTAAATAAGTTTTAATCCAATTTGAAAAAATTGTAATTAATGATCAATTAATTAGTGGTAAAAAAAAGTAGGCTAGGGTCATTTTCAAGGAATGATATTGATGTAAATGCAGGTTTTTAAATTACCGATTTATCTGAAGAAACTACTTTTTTTAACGATAATAATTTCCAATCGTATTTTTTAAATTTCTAATAAAAAAATCAATTAATTATAGGCAAAAAGAAAGTAATTGGCCAGAGTCATTGTCAAGGGATGAAATTGATGTAAATCCAGAGTATAAAATTATTAATTTCTCTGAAGAAAACATTTTTTTTTGCGATAATAATTTTCAATCGTATTTCAAAAGATTTTAATTAAAAATCAATTAATTTCAGGTAAAAAGAAAGTAATTAACCAGGTTCATCGTCAAGGGATGAAACTGATGTAAATCCAGGGTATAAAATTATCGATTTCTCTGAAGAAAACATTTTTTTTTTGCGATAATAATTTTCAATCGTATTTCAAAAAATTCTAATTAAAAATCAATTAATTACAGGTAAACAGAAATTAATTAACCAGGTTCAGCGTCAAGGGATGAAATTGATGTAAATCCAGAGTATAAAATTATCAATTTCTCTGAAGAAAACATTTTTTTTTTCGTTAATATTTTCCAACCGTTTGTCCAAAAATTCTACTTAAAAATCAATTAATTACAGATCAAACACAAAGTAATTAGCCAGATTCATCATCGCTAGTCAAAATTGGCGTAAATTCCAAAAAAATTAGCAATTTTTCATCGAGATCGAATCAAAATTGACTGAAACACGTGCGAATTATCGAATTGCAATCGACGAATCAACCGATTGAACGAACTGAAATCTCGTCCATCGTATTCTCCCAACCGGAAGTGTCACTTCCCGTTCGGCTCGACGCCTCCCATTTACCAATATCGCGTCCCGTACAAAAAGAAAAACATTTTTCCCAAAATCCAAATCCACCCCTTCGGATTATTTCCATCCCTCCCTCGCCTGGATCTCGTTAAGGGATGAAATGGATCAGTACATGAAGTAAAAAAACAGGAATTCCTCTCCCCATTCTTCTATACCGTAAACCGGAAGTGGCCCGTGTACCTCGCGTGTACACCTTCCGCACTCGACCTTCTCTCTCTTCCCTCCACCTCTTCAACCCTCTCGACCCTCGACCTTCCTCCTCCCGATTGTATAACCCTCGTACTTCGTCCCTCTCACCGATCACGACACTCTTATCACTCTCACTCTCCGAAACACTCGTTTTTTTTTTCTTTATTTGTTTACCTGATTTTTCATTCGCTTTTTTCTCTTTAATTTCGCGTCCCGAGTCAGCGGAAAGGTCGTGTCTCGCGAATCAACGTTTTCTCGAGCACGAGTAATTCCTCACGGGGTTAGAATTTGGCGGCACACACACACACGGTTTGAGCTGGTCGGCATAACTGCGTTCGAGAGGAGACCACTCACTCCCGGAGTCCGCGCGACTCTCTCTCTCTCTCTCTCTTTCTCTCTCTCTCTCGCTCTCTCTCTCACTCTTTCCTCAACCAAACGGACCCTCCTTCCTCCTTCTTCATCTCTCTTCCCTCTCCAATGTGTAAACTCTCTCGCTCGTGCCTTTTACGTTACGTTCTCCTCGTCTTTTTCCCTCTCCGCTTTGACTCTCGTGCTCGCGTGCTATACTCACGCTCATTTATGTCTGTATATATACATATATATATATATATATATATATATGTATATATATATATATATGTATGTATGTATGTATGTATGTATGTATGTATGTATGTATGTATGTCTGACTCGTTCTCTCGCAAAGTTCTCACTCGCGAGTTCCTCGATCCTTCTCTCTCTCTCTCTCTCTCTCTCTCTCTCTCTCTCTCTCTCTCTCTCTCTCTCTCTCTCTCTCTCTCTCTCTTTCTCTCTTTCTCTCTCTGTTTCTCTCGCCCCCGACGGCCCCAAAGACGCTATCTTACCGATCTAAAATTACCTCAGAAGCGACGGAACGAGAAGGAAGGAACGCGCGCGCGCGCGCGCACGCCGCCCCAACGATACGATGTTAAACACGTATAGCGTTCGCTCGCCGAGGGCTTTCGCTAACTCGGCTGTATAGCCGACAATTTTATACGCGTCCCACCAATCTCGCCTCGTCTCGTTTTCTCTCCCATTCGCGATGATAACGTAGGGTGAACGATTTTTCTTTAACGATAATTCTTCTTTTTTTTTTACTTGTTTTTATTTGTCGAGGTTTAACGAGAACTTCATTAAACACGGATATTATTAATTCAAACATCGATTCGTTCATTGGATTACAAGTTTTGATTTAATTATTGTTTTTTTTTTAATTCTTTGATTATTAATTGAAAATTAATACAATTTTTTATTCGTTGCGGAATTTCTTCCCGAACGTCGCGAATGCTCGAAAGTTTGACGAATGTGCCGGGATCGATTCGACGAATCATCCCCCGTACGCGTACCGGAATTCGGGTGAATATAAGGGGGTAGGAGGGAAATAAGAATAGGGCGAGCGAGCGGAAAATTGATTCCGTAGGTGATCGATCTTCCTGTCGATTTCTGGGCATATCCCGGTTGGCGAAACGCGTGCCCGGCGCAGAAACTGAATGACGCGGGAGTGTACAAGGGGTGGAGAAAGGGGAGGGAGGGTTTTGCCGGAGTTGAAACGAGACGACTCGAGAGACTCTCTTTGTATCGACGGGGGTCGAATCCAGTTGCGGGGGGAAATAAAGGTGGATGAGAAACGCGAGGGTGGAAACGGAGAATGTACGGTTGCTGCTCGATGCGAGGGTGCAAAAGACAGAAGTTGAAATCCCCGGGTGAGGTCGTGATATTTTATCGAATTTTCGCAGCTCATCGTTCACTCTGCCACTCGATCTCTCAATAATGGAGCATATTACGATACTGCGCTGTCGCGAAATGGCTAGGAAATTTTAAAGAATACAAAATTTTCTTCTCGTTGCTCAATTTTGCGATATTTATCTTAGAATTTTTCACGGTGATTAATAATTTGTGATTTCGTATTTTTCGAGCCTTGTGAAATATGAGAATTTGTATTTAATCGTCAATTCAATTATTTTTTTTTATTTGATTTAATCTAATTGAATATTTACTCGATTTAATGTAATTGAATATTTATTCGATTTAATTTAATTGAATATTTATGCGATTTAATTCAATTATTTATTCATTCGCTTTAATTAATATTGTAAGTAATTATCGTAATTTCATTCAATTCTCAATTTTGCGATAACAATTTTTATTTTTTGAATTTTCACGGTGAATTACAATTTTTGTTTTCGTCTTATTCGAGTTTTTATTAAAATGGTAATTTGTATTTAATCATCGATTTATTTGATTCAATTATCTATTCATTCGATTTGATTTAATTGAGCTATTTATTCGATTTAATTAATATTGTAAGTCATTATCGTAATTTCATTCAATTCTCAATTTTGCGATAACGATTTTTATCTTCGAATTTTCACGATGAATAACAATTGTTGTTTTTGCATTTTTCGAGTTTTGATAGAAATGGAAATTTGTATTTAATCCTCAATTTATTTAATTAAATTATTTATTTATTCGCTTTAATTAATATTTTAAGTAATTATCGTAATTAATTAATATTTATTTCATAATTAAAACTTTCATAACACGTAATAAAAAATTAACCCAAAATATCAGAAAAAATTATAATTAATCAAAAATTATCGATCAACCGGTCGAAATATTGAAATTGGTTAACGAATAACTCGAACATATCTTAAAAAAAACGAATGGCTCAATACGTCATGAAAAAACAAATCTGGATTAAAGAAAAAAATAGCAGAGTCATTCGTCTAACGGCGTGAGACGCGCGAGTCCAAACATACCAATCGCGTTTCCGCCGACAGACGTTACACGTCCGCGAGGATTAAATCCTCGCGAGACGACGTCTCGCCACTCGGTAGAATCGTATAACTTTCGACAACGAAGAGAATATCGGATTAGCGAAGAAATTAAACTACGATCGTTGGCCAATGTTGAAAAGCACGCCGCGCTGTCTTCGCCCACCGCGATTCATTCGTAACAACCACGCGATTGCCACGACCTCTCGTGCCATTACGTCGTCGTTTTCACCGTCGCGTTTGTAAGTATTTTAATTCGAACGTGTATTCGACCTCTTCGCCCGTTATATAGACATCACTCACCTCTTTTCCCAAACCCCGTTCTCGACGTTCTCTAAACTTTCGGCTTGTGTCGGCTTACGAGTATTTCCGTGTCCGGGCTGGCCTACATTTTAAGTCGGCTCCGAAGAGAGTCGCGTTAAGCTCGGCTGTTTTGCCTTCAAGGTTTTGACGCTCCATTCCTCTTTCTCTCTTTCATTTTCTTTTTTCTCATTGTCCTTTACAACTTTTTATGTATCCATATTTTTCTATCACGCTCTTACTTCTTTTTCAATTAATTATATTTTTATTATTTAGGTATAAAATGAATTTGTGTAAATTTTTTTATTTTGATTTCTTGATATTTTTATATACCTAATTCTTTAACGAGCCAAGTATTCATGGATCGGAATTTTTCTATCATGGTCTTTCTTTTATTTTTAAATTATTTATATTTTTATTTATGAAATAAATTTGTGTAAATTTTTTTATTTTCACATTTTGATATTTTTATATAATTCTTCAACGAGCCAAGTATTGATGGATTGACATTTTTCCACCACGCTCTTTCTTCTTTTTAAATTATTTATATATTTATTTATAAAATTAATTTGTGTAAATTTTTTTATTCTGACTTTTCGATATTTTTATATAATTCTTTAACTAGCCAACTTTTCACGGATCAATATTTTTCCACCACGCTCCTTCTTTTTAAATTTAAATTATTTATATATTTATTTATAAAATTAATTTGTGTAAATTTTTTTGTTTCGACTTTTTGATATTTTTATATAATTCTTGAACGAGCCAACTCTTCACGGATCAACATTTTTCCACCACGCTCTTTCTTCTTTTTAAATTATTTATATATTTATTTATAAAATAAATTTGTGTAAATTTTTTTATTCTGACTTTTCGATATTTTTATATAATTCTTTAACTAGCCAACTTTTCACGGATCAATATTTTTCCACCACGCTCCTTCTTTTTAAATTTAAATTATTTATAGGTATATTTATTTATAAAATTAATTTGTGTAAATTTTTTTGTTTCGACTTTTTGATATTTTTATATAATTCTTGAACGAGTCAACTTTTCACGGATCAACATTTTTCCACCACGCTCTTTCTTCTTTTTAAATTATTTATATATTTATTTATAAAATTAATTTGTGTAAATTTTTTTATTTCGACTTTTTGATATTTTTATATAATTCTTGAACGAGTCAACTTTTCACGGATCAACATGTTTCCACCACGCTTTTTTTTAAATTATTTATATTTTTATTTATAAAATAAATTTGTGTAAATTTTTTTATTTCCACTTTTCTGTATTTTTACAAAATTCTTTAAATTCGCTTACAATGTTACTTACATTATTATGTTCTCATCGCTGGTAAAAGTCGCGTAATTTTAACAGGTAAATTACCGTCAATTATATAAATTAAGCAGAGCGACTACACGAGTGTTAAATATAAAATTTCAACGTCGAAAATTTCGACCCTCCGGTTGAATTTTCGTCGTGGAACGAGGTAGTAGTTCGTAGGTGAAACGAGACGTAAAATATTCGAGAGCTTTCGTCGTGTTCTCGTGGAAATACACCTGAGACGCGACGAAGTAGCCGAGCTCCCTTTCACGCCGCACGCCCTATAATAAGTATGTAACGAGCGTATATATAGATATACATAAGCAAAATCTCCAGAGAGTTCACGAATGAACGACGCTGGCATCTCCCGCGAGGTAACGCGTCGAACCTCGTTGTCGTCGGTCGTCGTCGTTGAGGGTGTTTTCCACCGGGGGGCGTTCCATGCGGTCGCGCGAAACGGCCGTCGGTTTAACCGACACTCATATTCGAAACGACTCCGCGTCACTCCGGCCCGCCCCGCCTTTACGACCAATATACTTTTGTCCACGTGAAAATTCAGGTTTCACGACGGTTATTACGTTAATGGTTAGAGTATCTCGTTTGAAAAAAAAGAGAGAAAACTAAGTTACATCATTTCTGGAATAAGTTGGCCCTCTAGCGAGTAAACGCGGTACGATATTTTGAATTTTTATAAAAAGGTCCATTTGTGAAGATACGATTTATAATTAGCGTTGTTGATTTTATTAAATTTGATACATTGTTAACAAAAAATGAGATGAAAACGTGTCTCGCGAATCAACGTTTTCCCGAAAAAAAAGAGAAAACTAAGTTACATCATTTCTGGAATAAGTTGGCCCTCTAGCGAGTAAACGCGGTACGATATTTTGAATTTTTATAAAAAGGTTCATTTATGAAGATACGATTTGCAATTAACGTTATTGATTTTATTAAATTTGACAAATTGTTAAGAAAAAAAATGAGATTAAAACGTGTCTCGCGAATTAACGTTTTTCCGAAAAAAAAGAGAAGACTAATTGTAAGTTACATAATTCCCGGAATAAGTTGGCCCTCTAGCGAGTAAACGCGGTACGATATTTTAAATTCTTACAAAAAGTTCCATTTGTGAAGATACGATTTATAATTAGCGTTGTTGATTTTACTAAATTTGATAAATTGTTAAGAAAAATCAAGATTTTTCTTGGTTCATGGAGAAGAATGGGATAAATTCGTATTACAAAAAGAAGATCCGTGTGCAAGCTGTCGCCCTAAGGTTACTTCCTTCTCGATTAAAATCTCCGCAGGTGGCTTTTTATATTTACATACCTTCGTATTATATTTAGATCGAGATAAAACATGTGCGACATAAAATGTGTAGTTATAAAGAAATATATATAAAGCGTTACGATATATCGCCGAGAGTCGAGAGAAGCTGGGCGAATTTTGTGACCAAAATGCGCGCACTCTGGTGAATACGTGACGTAACGGAGAATAATATCTCCTTTCGTACGAAGAGAAATGCCATTGAGAACGAGTGAGGCAAAGAGAGGGAAAGAAACAGAGACAGACAGAGAGAGAGACACACAAAGAGAGAGAGAGAGAGAGGAACAGATAGGCAGAGAGAGAAGAAAGAGAGGGAAATAGAGAGAGGGGGGAGGGGGAGAAGAAAGAGAAAGAGCAAGGTAGAGGCGACTAACGAAAATGCATATGCATGTGGAAACCTCGTCGGGGTGCTATTGGCTCGACACGCAGGGTTACCACTCTAAGCCTTTATACTGTATGTGTATACGTGTCTGTGTGTACCGAACTACGTGCAGTATAACCCGTTGGTACGTGCGGCTGCCCAAATGAAAAGCAGGAACGAGAGGATCCCGAGGACGATGACGAGGAGCAGCTAGACTCAACGTATACATATATATACATATACGTGAGTATGTGTATATGTATGTTTCAGGACTGTAGCAACCCTTTTTCCCCAGTCTCTTCATTCCTCGCTTGCACTAATAGACCCGAGCGACACTCGGCTCTTACTCTCACATAGGTACGAGATACCCTTCCTTCCCTTACAGTAATATTCCAGTCTCGTTTTCAGTGGCTCATCTCGAGTGCCGAGGGAACGTGACCGCGTGCAACAAACATCGACTAATAATAACATAAATATATATGTACGTAACGACAGACCGGAGTAAATATAACTATGTAACACGTTATACATACACGAAAATACGCGTACGCGATATAAGTATGTATTTTCTTATTTTTTTTTTATTCCGGTATAACGAAACGTTTTTTCGTATACGAGAATTGTGAGATTATGGTCCCCCTCCGTGACTGTAGCTATTTGATTAAAGTCAACGACTTATTGTTAGTCGCTAGACGTATGTCGAGACTTTTGTCTCGCGGAAATTGATTTTTTCGCGAGACTTTGGCCAACTGTCTAAAGTCACGGAGAGAGGATTTAAAAAAAAACATATATATATATATAACATTTCTTCCGTGACTTTAGCCATTCGGTTAAATTCACGACGGTGAGCTTTTGCGTTTTATGGTCGATCACAAAAAACATCCGAGATCACAGATCTGGCTGAAAATGCATGTTTGTCTGTTTGTCGTGCTCCTGCACGTGTACATACGTACACACACACACATATATATATATACATATGTATATAAATAGAGTGTATGAGAGATGGGTGAGGAAACATAGCAGAAATTCCAGGGGGTGTGCGTCGAGTAGTAATAGACGTATCCCTCCGGTACACGAGCATTGTCTCTCTCTCTCTTTCTCTCCCTCTCTTTCTGTCGTGACAAAGCGAGATAATTATTTCACCTGTTCTCGAAAGCGCGTACGAACATGCACAGGGTACGACAAGAGGGATAATTATAGATACATACACCCACACATACACACAGACATATATATATGTTGCATATAAATTTATACACGAGAACACTAAGGGACAAAAAGGGGAGAATACGCACGCCTATCGTGGCATAATCGAGGGGGAGAATAGCAACGGTGAGCGGAGCATAGCGAGGAGTGAAAGGGGTTCGAACGAGAGGAGAGGGGGGTTTGACGAGCTGCTATATGGAAAATAAAAATAGAAAAATACCCTTCAAAAGCGCACGTATGCCCCCCCCCCCCCGCCCTCATCCCATCATCACCCATCTTTCTATCGTAGCAAAGGTTGACGCCCGTCACCATATACACAAAATTGCTTCTTCCAGCACACGCGGCCAAACGTCGAAAAAGAAAAAAGAAAAAATGCATATGCATGACGAAAGCGTATGAACGTGTGAGCTTAAAGCCCAAACGTCTGTGCCAAATAGAGTTTATAGACTGTATTTCTCTCCCCCTCTCCCTCTCTCTCTTTTTCTTTATATATATATATATATATATATATATATATATATATATATATATATATATATATATATATATACAGGGTGAATTTCACCAAAAGATGGTCCAATCAGAGCGCGCTGAGAAGCATTGGAGCCGCCCACTCCCGCCCTAGACGTAGAGATAGCACAGTGTACGGCATTACATTTGGGGTTGCAAAATTCGGAGCAATCACTTTTATTTATTAGATTATTACACAGTCATTTTTATTTCTCGTGCATTGACTGCTCTGAATTTTGCCGAGCACGCCGAGAAGCGTTGGCGCCGCCCACTTCCCACTCTAGCAGCCAATGCCCGAGAAATAAAAATGACTGCGTAATAATATAATAAATAAAATTGACTGCTCTGAATTTTGCAACCCCAAATGTAACAACCTACACTGTGCTATCTCTACGGCTAGGGCGAGAGGGGGCGACGCTAACGCTTCTCGGCGCGCTTTGATTGGACCAATTTAAAGAATTTATATCTCGTAAACTATTAAAAATTATCCCAATGTATATTTGCAACTTTTGTTTGTAATGATCACATCTATCTTAGAATAAAGTCTGTTACACCTTATGAAATTCACCCTGTATATAGTAAAATCCATAGACTTATAGATTCCATATATATACATATCGAGAAAGAGAGAGAAGAGAGAGGGATAGAGAGAAAGAGAGTGAGAGCGAGAGAGGGAGAAAAATACAGTCTATAAACTATATACATATGCAATAAAAGAGATAAAAGATATATATGTATATATACACAGACAATATATTGTGAAATTGGTGTTGGTTCATCGATGTATATAGGGCGGAGTGTGTGTTACTGTGGAATTTGTGGAAGAAGCGAGGGAGAATGAATAAAGAGAAAGAGGGAGGAGAGAGCGAGGTCACTCCAATGTGACCCCGTGCGTGCGTACGCCTAAATAAAAAGCATCATACTCGCAGGACCCTCGTACACACTCTGTATATTGTATTCGCGCGAGAGAGGAGCTACCCTCCCATATTTCGATTCGACCATATACGTATAGATAACGTATTCCGCACTCTCGCAGTATTCTATAGAGCATGGCCCACCTATACATACATACATGCATACATACATACATATATACATATGCGTATGCAGCCGGGATTTTAATTAACCCGTTTGTTTGTCCGCTTCAGGCTTCTGTATTCGAGAAATCTCGTTGGCCGTGGGATGACCGTATAATACATATATATATATGTACTTAGGTCGCTCGGCTAACTCAAAAAATGTTTTTATTTTTTATACCGTCGCGTATAAACTTTATACTCGTCGCGTCTCGCATAGACCTAGTAGATCTCGGTAGCAACAAGAATGAGGCACGAACAAAGTTCGCGTGCATGGAGCGAAACGCATCGCAAACGCGTCGCTTTTTCCGCATGCTCCTGCCACGATATATTATGGATATGTTTTTTTAACAATATATATGTATATATATTTCTTATTATATATATACGTATGTGTATGTGTATGTGTGTTCATAAACGCGGGCATGTATCTGTATACCTGTGGGAACGATGTGAAAAAAAATTCCAACTCCCAGTCCCGCCGGGAAAACTCGTTAAGGACCAGTGAAAATTGTATGGAAAAATAAATTGTTCGTCCGCCGGTGTTGGGATGGTGAAGGCTGGGAGGGGGGAGGGGGTACGGGACGAAAACGGCGTCTGTTTTCCCCGCGGGACAATGCCCCCTTCCCCATGTTTGTACGTAGACACGGTGGATTGTGCGAATCCTGTCCGTGGCTACCGAAAACACCATGCGGCTCTGGACCGAAATTAGCCGCATGCGCGAGACACCTATAATTCTCTCTCTCTTTCTCTCTTCCGTGACAAATATACGCGAAAGCGTACGATAAAAAAAGCTGATTGGTTTATTGTACGGTAACTCAGGTGCAGGAACGAAATGTTATTGTTATTGTTGTTATTGTTGTTGTTGTTGTTTCTTTTCAACGCAAGATGAATCGTTGCAACGTTTTGTCGCGATATAATGACAAATCGGCCGACTGGTAGAGATCTTGATTTTATTATTATTATTATATTTTTAAAAAACGTGGGTCAATTTTCTTTAATAGTTCGGACTTATACAAAGTTCGAGATTTTTTTTTAATTTGCTAAATTTGTAAATCGTAGGTACGTACGAGGTAATGGACAAGATTACGTACGTTAGATATTTATGTTCATGGGACGATATTCCATTTTCCAGAGTGGGCTGGGTGTGCGCCACTTCTCTCTCTCTCTCTCTCTCTCTCTCGTTCTCTCCGCACGTCTGACTTTTGTTAATTCATCGGGTTAATTAAAGTTTTTCGAGTGCTCGAGAGGGAAAGCGCGGTAACGAATAGATAGCGTACTAGTCGACTGGTTGAGGGGGATGGGGGTATGGAGGGAGGGGAAGGGGGTGAAGAGTTACCGCAAGCGGGCTCCCTTGTAACTTTTTGGAGAATGACTGTACACGAGGAGTAGGTACGCGGGAAGGGCCGGGATGAACGGCGACGACGCGTGCAGAAAATACGAAAATCCGGACGTTGGATAGAACTACCAATGTACCGTACGCACTCGCATCCCCCACACACACACACACACACACACACACACACACACACACACACACACACACACACACACACACATATATATATATATATATATATACCTCTACTAATACTAATATAATATCAATTAATATATACATATTATATATACTAATAATAATATAATAATAAAAATATATTATTATTTTAGTATTATATATTATTATTATTATTATTATTATTATTATTATTATATATTACATTGTTATTATTATTATATTAGTATTATATATTATTATTATATATTACATTATTATTATTAATATATATTAGATAGTTATTATTATTATTATACCTATATTAGTATTATATATTATTATTATATATTACATTATTAGTATTGTTATTATACTAATATATATATGTATATGTATATATGTATACATAGGACATTATGGCCAAGAGAATTATTCGGCGTGCGCGAATGAATGTAAAGTGGAATACACACCGCGAGGAATTTAAGTTTATACAGTCGTTTCTACCATGAGAATACGTCTACGCGTGGCAAGGGAGAAACAATTTTTACGCTTTAGTGGCTTTCCACGCTTTTCTTTTCTGGGGGTTTTTTTTTTTCATTCTCGTCGTTTTATTTCGTTCGCGGTTCCGCGTGCTTTACCGATACAAGCACTGGCGGTTTGTGCTCTCGTGTAAATCTTTTGACCGCGCGCACTCTCGTAGTTTCGAGACTATCTTTATCTTACTTGAATAGGGAGGGGGTACCGGGGCAGGGCAAAATTCTTTTCGCTATCTTTCGTCTCTGATTTTATTTCTGTTTTCGTCCGATAACTTTTCAACGCTTTTCCCTATATATCGTTCCTAGAACGAAGATTATTATCGCTGTTTCGATGGTTTAGAACAATTTTTAATTGACATTTTTAAATTTGTAAAATTGGTAAGCTTGTGATAATTTGTTTTAATTTAATGAAAGATTTTTGGATAAATAATTGTATGAATAAAAAAAAATTATTTTCAAGTTTTTTTTTTTAAATATACACAAGGTACAGAGAGGGAGAGAGCGAGAGAGACACGATATGATATGATTAATAATTACGGTGAAATCTCGGTAAAAATTATATTAAAAACTTGAACCCGTTGATAAATGTAGAAACAGTTAAAAATTGAGACTAGTTTCAAATATTTTACTTTCAGGCATGTACAAATTTTAGCACGTAGCATAATTTTTACGCGCGTTACACAGAGCTCACGGATTACGGCCAGGCGACCTAGTTCTAACTGATTTTACTGTGAAGAACGTAAAAATTCTGATGAACGCACGGAAAATTTCGACTCCCTTTTTTAAATTTTCAAGACAAACACGCAAGTTTCCCAATGTGCACCGTACACTTTCATTTGTATCGGCCCTTTTTTCCAACTTATTGTAGTAACGTTTACGTTTCACGAAAATTTACTGTTAATTTCAGTAAAAATTCTTGAAAATATTTTTAATTTCTATCACGCAACAATAAATTTATACTCATTTCCCTTAAACCGTATAATTTATTTCCTAAAAACCTGAAGAATTGTACATTTCTCACTCACTGTGATTTCACAGTAAAAATTACTTAAAAATTCTTTCCGCGTATGATTACTTACTTTATTATGCGCAAGTATACTTTAGAGCAAACTGTAACTGTAATTGTCCAAACTACAATAATAATTTCGTTCCATTTCCACAAAAGTTCACAAGAAAACTTAGAAAATAAAGAAACAAGAATAAAGATAAAAAATAATAAATACAAATAATACGACAATAATAATAATAATAATAATAATAACAATAAAGAGTGTGTAAGAGAGAGAGGGAAAGTGACTCCCTATAAGTTAATAATCAAGCGCGTGTGCGTATCGTCGTAATTGATGAAGTCGGAGTTCACTCTAATATCGTCGAGAGCAGCAAACTTTCCATTTCCACGAGTCGCCCGGCGGTCCAGGAATCTTAAATGCCTCTTTGGCTCCGTTGAACGCGTTTGCCCCCTCGCCCATTCCCTCTCCCTCTCTCTCTCTCTCCCGCTCCCCCAATGGAGAGAAGTCTTTTCGTTGAATCGCGTAATAAATTCGCCGACGCCGAGGGAACGGAGGGCGCGAGGAAACCGAGAAAAGGGACATTCCTGACCGGAGAGCACGTCGCGAAGGATTCTCTCCTCGTGTACGTACGGACTTTGCACATTTTCCGCACGCGAAAACGGAAAATTGCCGGAGGACGAGGAGAGGGGGTGAGGAGGGGGAGGGGGGTGAGACAAGACGCTTCTAGGCTGTCTCGTGCACTTTTACGTCTACTCCCGTTCCAAGTGGGACCGCGCCAAAGTTCCAATTAAATTGCAACGGCTAAGCCGTACCCCCCCCCCCCCCCCCCCCGTAGTCGTAAGCTTTCGACGACGTTCCTTCCTGAAATATATACCGCTACGTAAGGTTTGTTTCTTTTCCTTTTTTTTTACGAATCTGGACCACGATCGATAGGCGAGATCTCTTTTTCTTCCCCCCAAGATTTCGATAATTTTGAAAAATTGTATCGAAATTATAATATAGGCGAAAGATTGATTGAAAAATTTTGAATGAAAGAGAGACTTGGGACGATGGAAGATCATTCGAAGAAAGCGAATTTTGGTAATTAATAAGTTTGAGCTTTAACTGTTAGGGGGAGAAAAGGTCAATGTTTGCTTAAGGGAAAAAAGCTGAGGTGTTAAATTTTATTACAGATAAATGTTTGTGTTCCGCAATAAAAAAAAAAGGGAATATAAATACAAAAGTACAAGGCAAGGATGTCGCGAAAAAAAAAGTATTAACCTCGTTTCCAACGAGCTTTTTCGAACGAGGCCACGGTCACAGCGTCTAACTCGGTCAAAATTCCGAGATTGCCGGCTGGTCGATCCAGCAGCTGTTTGAAATTAATTCTCTTCGCGACGAAAAACTTTGTCTTCCGAACACGATTCCCCTTCCTCCTATCGCTCTTTCATCTCGACAACAAAGCGACGTCGAGTGTCGGGGCCGAGACGACGATCGAATTCCAACAACGATCGTACACGTTCGCGTAAATTTTGTCCCGTTCAAAGTTTTCCAAGAATTTGATCAAAAGTTCGCGGGAAGATGAGTTTTCGAAATTAACGCTTCTTCTTCTTCGGCCGAGCTCGCTTGGCTTTGCATCTCGGTCGAGCTTTTCTCGTGACTCATCTCGCGTTGTGCTACGACGCGACGAGATCTCTTTATTCCGATCGAATTTTGCGTGGTTGCGTGTATAGTGGAGCTATGTATAGCGGTTGGGATGAACGAGAAGCCAGGAAATACACGAGCACTTACATGAAGAGAGAGAGAGAGAGAGAGAGAAGAAAAAAGAGAGAGAGAGATGGAAGAAGAGACATTTTCGTACGACTATTTCTCCCAAATGCGTGTCAGTTTGAATCAGAAACTTGGCAAACTACGTGGGTGGCCAAGGATCTTTCGCTTCCATCGTAACCAATCTCCTTCACCTCTATTCGGATCAGTCTCTATTACTTCCTCCGTACTACCGAGTATACGTATTTATTACGTTCATACATTTATATTTTTATATCCAACTATATTCCCATATATATATGTGTGTGTATAATATTACATTATATTAATATTAATTATATTATAGTATTATATTATATTAATATTAATTATATTATATTATTATATTATTACATTATAATATTATATTATATTAATATTAATGATATCATATTATTATATTATATTATATTAATATTAATTATATTATATTATATTATTTTATATTAGGTATTATATTATTACATTATATTATATAATAATAATATTTATATAGGTATAAAAATAATATTATATATAACATAAAGCCATATGAGTATATTATTTATATATAATATTATTTTGATATATAAATATTATTATCATTATTATTATTATTATATATTATTATTATTATTATTATATAATATAATATAATATTATTATTATTATTATATCATATTATTATATTATATTAATATTAATTATAGGTATTATATTATTACATTACATTATATTATATAATAATAATATTTATATATAAAAATAATATTATATATAAAGCAATATGAGTATATTATAATTATATTATATAATATTATTATTATTATATCATATTTCATTATTATATTACGTGTATATATATATATAAAGTATACATATAGCTGTATATAATTCATAGTTATGGCGATACGACTTACGGGTTTTAGAGCCGTTCGCGTCTCGATATATTTCGGGACGGGAGAGACAACGACGAAGAATATACACCGCACACGGCGTAACGTGCACGCCGAGAACGCGTACCAACGATTCGAGAAGCTTTTCCACTCTTGCGCTAACGTTTTGGACCGTCGTAAATCGGCGTTATACGAGGTTATCTGGTCGCCTGCCCATTTGGATTCACAAAATGTTCAACATATCCGCGAGACAGCCTTTTCACGATCTCAAACTCGTATAACTCGTATATACTTATACCTCGGCATAGTTCATTAAATCGAGTTACGCGTATGTATATATTTACATTATTTATATATATATACATATATAGAACCGAGAGAAAAATGTGAATTGGCGAATTGAGCAGTTTTCCAAGAACTCGCTCATAAAAATCGTGCGTACGAGGGAAGATATTACCCTTGATCTTCTCGCTTTGTCTTCAGTCACGCGAACAAAGTATTTGTTTCATCTCTCTCCCTCCAGATCGTTTATAGACGTTGTGTGTCATCGTGAATTTGTATTAACGTGACATTTTCTTTGTGTCCATTGTGGAATCGTGCAAGAAAATGAAATAAATT